>JADRCD010165765.1:1062-14397 GCA_019843815.1 Montemys delectorum | reverse complement strand
AGACAGACAGACGGACAGACAGACAGACAGACAGAGCATCTATTCACAAAGGACTCACCTTCAGTAGCTCCATGGATGGTGACTGCAGCCTTATTTTCAAGGACTTAGTGAGCTTCCTTAGGGAGTTCAGCTGCTTCTCTGTCACAGTGACATATTGTCCCAACTGCTTGGCTCCCTGCTGCTCCAGCCAGCCCAGCCTGGACAGGAGGAAACTCTCTTCCTCATCCAGTCTCTGATGCAGGAGCCTGAATTCCTCAAGGATCTTTAGTCTCTCTAGATCCATCTGGGCCTGGGGACGAAGGGCAGGGATGCAGATATGAGGCGGGCACGAGAAGGGTCCTCCAAGCCTCCTTTAAACTCACGATTCCCATCCTTCTCTTTCCTTCCTGGCAAAGTCTCACTATAAAGCCCCGGGGTAGCCCAGAACTCCCTGAGTACAACAGGTTAGCCCTGATTTCACGGAGATCCACCTGCCTCTGCCTCGTAAGTGCTGGAATTAAGGGCATGCGCCACCACCTGGCACCACTCAGGCTTTAAGTGTATTTAAAGATTATAGACTGAGACCAATTTAGAAAAGCTCCTGGGGCATACCTGTTGGAAAGGGGAGGCAAATACATCAAAACACTTCCAGTATTCACAGATTCAGGCCAGATGATACGCTTTCATTTACCTTAAGGACGCCAGCTAGGTGTGCTGGTGTGCAACTGTGCAACCTCAGCACTTCGGAAGTATGGGCAGGAGACTCAGGAGGTCAATGCCAGTCTCCATTCAAGGCCAGGCTGAACTACTCGAGCCACTATCTCAACCAACAGACAGACAATATCACCATTGATAAACCAGGGTAAAGGTGGAGTTCAGTTGCCTGGCATGCCTGAAGCCCTGAGTTCAATCCTCAGCACTGCATAAACTGGGCAATGCTATTATAGCCCCAGAATCCAGCACTGGGGGAAAAGCAAAGGCTTAGAAACTCAAGGATATTCCTTTCTTTCTTTTCTTTTTTTTTTTTAAACATGGAAATTTTTTGAGATTTATTTATTTATTTTATGTATATGAGCACACTGTAGCTGTACAGATGGTTGTGAGCCTTCATGTGGTTGCTAGGGATTGAATTTAGGACCTCTGCTCACTCCAGTTGGCCCTGTTTGCTCCAGTCAACCCCACTCACTCCGATCTGCCCCTCTCCCTCTGGCCTTGTTCACTCTGGCCCAAAGATTTATTTATTATTAAAAATAAGTACACTGTAGCTGTCTTCAGACACACCAGAAGAGGTCATCAGACCTCGTTACGGGTGGTTGTGAGCCACCATGTGGTTGCTGGGATTTGAACTCAGGACCTTTGGAAGAGCAGTCAGTGCTCTTAACTGCTGAGCCATCTCTCAATAGCCCAAGGCTATGCTTCTCTACAGAACAATTTCTAGCTTGGGCTACATCAGATTCTGTGCCTAGGGGCTGGAGAGATGTCTCAGTTGTTCTGAGCACTTGTTGCTCTTGCAAAGGACTCAGATTCAATTCCCATAACTCATAGGGTAGCTCACTACCATCTTAACTCCAGATCCAGGTTATCTGATGCCCTCCTCTGGTCTCCACGGGTAGGTGCCAGGCATTTACCTGGCATACATATTACATGTAGTCAAATCAGTCATTCGTATAAAAATTAGATCAAAAAATAAATAAATATAAGATGGTCTTAAATGTCAATGGGAGAAAACCACAAACAAATAAAGGGAAGAAAGAAACAAAGAAAGAAAGAAAAAGAAAGAAGGCTTTTCAGCTTAACTGACTTCATACTGAATTTCCCATGGATGTACCAAAAACCAGCCCACCAAATCAACAGCGTCTGGGGACATGGTGAAGGCATCGCTAGGAGGGCGGGGACAGCATTTTAGATGTAAACCAACAAATAAATAAAATAATCCTTTCAACTCTTCCAGAACTCAGTTCCTAGCACCTACGTAGGACAGCTCACAAATGCCTGTAATTCCAGTTCTTCTGGTCTTTTCCAGTATCCTTGTGGATGGCTTTTACTCAATGCAGACACATACATATATACACATATAAAAATAATAATAAAAAAAAAACCTTTTTAAAACATGCAAACAAAATCAGGTGGAGATGCTTGATGGCGTCATAGTCTCTGTTTTTTTCTTACTGTGTGAGTCTCTAGTTAGAAAGGGCTTGGGTGAGCCAGTGTGTGGGTGTTCCTTACACAGCCTGCTGTGGGTGGAGAAGCAGAAGATCTCCTGGCACAGCATCCAGGCACAGCTAGGGAGCATGGCTCGGAAGCACGGCTCCACACACCCTCTGCTCTGCCCCCCCCCCACCACGTCAGCAGGATTTTATTCCAGCTTGGTATTATAAGAGAAGGCTGGGAGTTTCACCGGCAATGCCTCAGTTTCCCCAGAAGTGTTTGGAATGAGCATTTCTTACCCTGAACGCCCAGATCGCCCCTTCACCTCTTTTTTTCTCTTCAATTATTTCCTTGTCCTTTTGCCCCAAATCCTGGGCCTGTGACTCAATCTGCACCTGTAGGGAGAGGGTGCTTCAGTCAGGTTCTGACTCCTGGGAGACAGGGAAGATGTCCCAGGGTGCTGATGTCCTTACTAGCAGTCCTCCCTGCCCCCCATCTCTCGATAGAACAAGGAGGTGATGGAAAGCAGTGGAGCTTTAGCGAGTTGAGACAATGCTACTAATGATCATTTGGATGGCACTTTGCTGTTGTCAGAGGAAGACCTCTCATCTGTTCCACCGAGTTCTCTAAGAGATAGGTTTCATCTTCCTCACAGAGAGACAAGGCCAGGACCAGCCAGGGGATGGAGCTCTGTGATAGAAGAGCACTGGCTTATCTGGATATCTCAGGCTCTGCTTTGTGAATTAGCAGTGGCCAGCTGGGAGAGGAAAAATAGATTCCTTGAAGGTTATAAGTAGCCTGATGAGTCTGGACTTGAATGAGACCTCCTGAGTTAAAATTTGCATTTAACAAAGAGCACACACGGGCTGGCCCATGCTCCCTCGTTACATATGTATCAGAGGACTGCCTTGTCTAGCCTCAGTAGGAGGGGATGCACTTGGTCCTACTTGATGCCCCAGAGAAGGGGGATGCTAGAGGGGTGAGGTGGGAGTGGGTGGGTGGAGGAGCACCCTCTTAGAGGCAAAGGGACAGGGGCTATGGTGGAAGGATCATGGAGGGGGAACAGGAAGGGGGGCCAGGGAGGGGCAATGTTTGAAATGTAAATAAATAAAATAATTAATAAAAATTGTGGTTAAAAATTAGTACATTATTAACTGTGTGTGCAAGTTCAGCAAAGTGCCATTGGGTGTGTGTGAGAGAGAAGACAACTTTCAGGGGTGTGTTCTCTCCTTTGCTCTTGCATGTCCCAGGGATCAAACCAATTTTCTCCTTCTACTATGTGGGTCCTAAGGGTCAAGACCAAGTCTTCTGATTTGGTGACAGGCACTTTTACCCTCTAGGTCATCTCGCCTGCCCCCAGAATACTATTCTGATTCTTCTTGATTACAGACTGGCATTTTCTAAAACTCAGTTCTTTGAGCCCACTGGACCTGGCTATAAACGGCCCAACTCAAGCACAAAGAGTACAGCAATGGCTGTCAATCAACTGAAGCATCCCCAGTGAACTCTACTCTGCTGGGCTGGGGACAGAGAAGGGCCCAGGTGCCTACCTTGTAGTTCTGGGCAGCCTCATCTATCAAGGTGACCTCGTGGGATTTGTGGTCCTTGGAGTCACGACACACCACACAGAGGAATGCCCCATCCTGCTCGCAGAAGTAATGTAGCTTTTCCTTGTGCCTCTTACATCTTGAATCATCCTTTTCTGGCTGGATGTCAGCTGGATCCATAGTCTGGATCTTCTCTGCCAGACTAGCCAGCAGCTTATTCGGCCTGAACGCATTCTTACTCACAGAGAGTTTGCAGAGAGGACACTGGATACTTTCTGACGTTTTCCCAACCTGACTGATACACTGCAGGCAGAAGTTGTGCCCACAGTCAATGGTGACAGGGTCTTGTAGAATTTCCATGCAGATGGGACAGGTCACATCCTCCTGCAGCTGGCTGGCCAGCGGTTGGTCTGCCATGATGGGACGGCAGGGCTAACCTGAGATGTGAAAGCCCAGAAATCCAAGGCAGATACTGGTGCTGGGAATCGAGAAGGCAGAGGTTGAAGAGTATCTCAATGAGAGGATTAGAGGAGGGCAAGGGAAGAGGGGGGTTAAGTAAATAATGACAGAAAAGAGCCAGACATAAATGGGAAATATTCTAAAGAGAAGGAAACAGATGGTCAGTCCTCCCTCACTGTCTCTCAAGAACAGACACCGAGAGTGCCTGCCGCCTATAAAGCAGAGCAGGACTTCCTGGACCTTGAACTAATTAAGCATATCTTTCCGAAGCAGTTTCAGAGAACAGAAAGACAAAGTGTCAAAGTCCACTCAGGTGCAATCAGGGAGTGGAACTGATCCCTGGCAGCCCCAGGAAGGCGTGTTACCACCCCAGCAGATCTCTCACTCCCTGACCCTGTCTTCTGCTGGGTATTCCTTCCTGTTTCTGGTACCCCGGCATCTTTGAGCAATCCTTTGTTCTGTTTGGCCTGTCTGTTACTTCCTCTGTCTCTGTACTTCTCAGATACCCCCAGCTTGCTGGACTTGTGGACTCGATCTTGACAAAGAAAGTATCAGCCAGTGTCACCCATATTTCTATTAGTAGCTCAACATTTCTTAATCCTTCTTCTTGCTCTTTTGTGCCCAGGAGGACGGTGTCCCTTCCCCCCTCCCTCTCCATCACCACTCACCTCTCCTCTCCTCAGTTATTAAAAATGAAACTGTTAATTTTTTTTTTTTGAGACAAGGTTTCTCCGTGTAGCCCTGGCTGTCCTGGAACTCACTCTGTAGACCAGGCTGGCCTCGAACTCAGAAATCCACCTGCCTCTGCCTCCCAAGTGCTGGGATTAAAGGCATGCGCCACCACTGCCCGGCTCAAACTGTTAATTTTTAAATAAAAGTATTTTAGATTTATTTATTTTAATTTTATGCACATGGAAGTTTTGCCTTTATATATATACATAGTGTGCATGCCTAGTATCTACAGAGGTTGAAAAAAGATAGTTGGCTCCCCATGGAAATTGAAGTTATAACTGCTTGTCAGCAGACATGTAGATGCTGGGAACTGTCCCTGGATCCTGTGTAAATGCTCTTAAACATTAAGCCATGTCTTCGGCCACTATTTTGAAATTGACTTTTTTAAAAAAAAAAAAAAGATTTATTTACTTGTTTTGTATATGAGTACTTTGTAGTTATCTTCAGACACACCAGAAGAGGTCATCGGATCCCATTACAGGTGGTTGTGAGCCACCATGTGGTTGCTGGGAATTGAACTCATGATCTCTGGAAGAGCAGCCAGTGCTCCTAACCGCTGAGCCATCTCTCCAGTCCCTCTTAAATTGACTTTTAAAGTTAGTATACAATATAATGGGTTTCATTATGACTCTTTCCTCCTATCTTCTCTTTTTCTCTCTGTTCTTCACTCTCTTCCTCTCCGCTGCTGGCCCGAACTCAGGACCTTTCCCCTGCTATGCAAGCCCTCTACCACAGAGATCCTGTTGGGGTAATTTCAAATATCTGTCAGGAGATCAAAAGGGGTGGGAGGGTAGGATGCCCCGGAACTGGAATTACAGATGTTTGTGGGTCACTATGTACATACAGGGAACCAAACAAGTGTTTTTAACCCTTGAACCATCTCTCCAGCCCCTTGTTTTTATAGCACATAGTTGGGGGGGGGGGGGGAGGGGAGAAAACACTGAGCTCAGTTAGTATTAACTGTATGCAAATGATATGGGACCATTCACTGGAGCATAGGCCACTACAGTGCCACAACCCCAGCAACTATCAATTGCCAATAGCTCCTCAATGTGAGGCGGGGCCAAATAAACCCTTTCCCATTTAGCTTTGAATGTTGACTGGCCTGGTCTTGTACAGGCAACCAATGTGTTCATAGGGCAAGGCCATTACCAGGTCACACAGGGTGTGGAGGACTTTATGGCTATAGCCCCAACAATAGTTCCTTGTCATTTGCCAGGGACAGTCTTGGCTTCACCTTTGTCCTGTCATAAATATCAACAGCCCTTTCTCTAATTCTCAAAAGTATTCACTCATAACATAGAGGTCACTTTGACTATAGCAACTGCTGGAAGCTGAACACTCTCAGAAATATCACACCTTTCAGGCCTGTCTATTTTATTCGCTTTAATGTTGAATTAAAGCAAATGTTTGTGTAAGTATGCTTGCATTCATACTCAGCTGTCAGATCTAGAGGCAAAATTTATCTTTAAATTAAATCATTTCTTTAATTTAAAATTTTTATCTTCAGTATCGCTATTTATAATTTTTTTTATGGATTTTGCCTGGATGTGTCTGTGAACCATGTGCAATACTCATGGAAGCCAGAAGAGGGCATCAGGATCTCCTGGAGTTGGAGTTACAGACAGTTGTGAGCTGCCCCTTGGTGACTGGTTCCTCTGGAAGAGCAGTCAATGCTCTGAGTCATCTCTCTAGAGCCCAGAATTTAATTTTCAGGCAAGTTTTTTTCTGTTTGTATAGTGCCTCAAAAAAAAAAAAAACAGTGACAAATCGGAATACCCTGGTCAGGGTGACTCTTTGCTTTTTTTTGTTTTTTTGTTTTTTTGGGCGGGGGGTTTCTTATATATGTATTAATTCACTTACGCCTCACTTCTAAATCATCAATATCTGTTGTCTAGGAAACTGAGCATGTTTCAGGGTCACCTAGAATGTGTAAGGCCCTTGTGCCCAAGGCACCGAGACAGACATGCCTGTAATCCCAGCACCGGGGAAGTAGAGGCAAGGAGATTAGGAGGTTGTCCTGAATTACACTTGACCCTGTCCCATAAAACGAAAACAGGGCTGAAGAAATAGTTCAGTGCTGAGTCCATACTGCCTTACAGAGGCTTATTTCTCCCCCAACCCCGTTTAGAGATTTTTTTTTTACATGAGATTTCAGGGCATTTTGATTTTTCCCTCTGCAGAAAACCTTTAAGTTTTTCTGTCAAGTACTGAAGGTCAATGACGGGCATATTGTTAAATCCCTATTGAATACTAAGGGGTACTGTGAGACTGTCTTTGGAGATGCAAATATTTTATCATAAGTCAACATGAGTTCAAAGGGTCCTGTGTATTCATGAAGCTCATCCTTAAATCAATCCCTTAAGAATGTAGAGTATGTGGACTGGAGAGGTGGCTCAGAGGTTAAGAGCTCTTCAGAGTTCCTGAGTTCAATTCCCAACCACATGGTGGCTCACCACCATCTGTAATGGGGTCCATTGCCCTCTTCTGGTGTGCCTGATGACAGTGACAAAGTCATACATTAAAAAATAAAAAATCCGAGCAACAATATGAACTAACTAGAGCTCCAAGGGACTAAATCACCAACCAAAGAGTACACATGGTGGGACTCATGGCTCCAGCAGCATAGTCGATCATCAATGGGAGAAGAGGCCCTTGGCCCTGTGAAAGTTCTGTGCCCCAGTGTAGGGGAATGCCAGGGCCAGTAAGCAGAAAAGGGTGGGGTGGCGAGCAGGGATCGGGGGGAGGGAACAGGGGTTTGTTCTGGTTGTTTTTTGTTTTTTGGGTTTTTTTTTTTTTTTTTTTTTTGAGGGGAAACTGGGAAAGGAGATATCATATGACATGTAAATAAATAAAATATCTAATAAAAAAACTAGGATGTGTTTTTTCATTTGAAATCAAACTTTAATTCAGTGTTTCTCAACCTGTGGGTCATGCCCATCAGAAAACACATATTCCTGATGGTCTTAGGAACTGAGACACTGCTCTTCCATAAAATTACAATTATAGCAACAAAATAATTTTGTGGTTGGAGGGTCACCATAATGTGAAGAACTGTATTAAGGGAAACTGCATAAAGAACTGTGTTAGGAAAGTTGAGAACCACTGCTTTAAATTGAATAGGTTACTATTTTGTTAGGAACTGAAAAACTTTGTTTTCCTTTTTTAAAAAAACTTTTATTTGTGTGTGTGTGTCTGTGCATATATGGATGCAAGTGCATATGTGTGCGAGTCTGTGTATGTATGCCACATGTGTTAGTGCCTGTGGAGCTCAGAAAGATGAGTCTGATGCCTTCAACTGGAATAATAGGCGGTTGTGAACCAGCTGAGAAGGGTGCTGGGAACCCAACTTTAGTTCTCTGGAAGACCAGCAAGCTCTCTGAACTGGTGAGTCATGTCTCCCGGTTTAAGACATTTTGTTATAATATAATAATCTATCATTTTTCTTATAATTTTTGATGTCATAGTAACCTCCACTGAATTTTTGTGAGGAGTGTAAGAAGTAGTTGTGCCCCATGATATACACAGTCTTACACCCTGCACTCCTGAGAAAGAGCCTTTTTTTGACTAGACACTGATGAGACTGGTTTACCCACAGATTTACGGTGCTTCATGTCACAGGCCTTCTGACTTTACCCTTTAGTCTCTGGTGTCAGGCGAGTTATCAGCAGGCAGCAGTATTCTGGAAAAGTCACTTCTCCATGGAGCCAGCTGGCACTAAGCCGATACACACTCACCAGATACCTTAGTAAATGCAAGCCACGCAGGCCCTTTTAATTGCCCTTACTCTGAACCCCAAATGCCAATCACTACAAGGAAAAGTCTGGTTGGAATGAATCAGCAAACATAACTATGAATACATTTCACAGGGCCGGAGAGATGGCTCAGCGATTAAGAGCACTGACTGGTCTTCCAGAGGTCCTGGGTTCAATTCCCAGCAACCACATGGTGACTCGTAGCCATCTGTAATGGGATCTGATGCCCTCTTCTGGTGTGTCTGAAGACAGCTACAGTGTGCTCGTATAAATAGAATAAATAAGTCATATATACACATATATATAATTTTACAAAAATCAGATGACTGTGAACACACAGTGAAGGCCCATCCAGGGCCTTGGGAAACACAGTGGATCACCTTGGCTGTGGGTGCCACACACAGCCACGGCATGCCTCAGCTCTTGCCGGGCACCTGCTTCTGCCTGACTCCTCCTAACTTATTCTCTACACTTGCCAACTCCTTTTGCTTCTTCTCTGGACTCAGTGAGTTTGAAAGCTCATACATTGCTCTATTTCAAGGAAGTGTCTAATAGCATAGCCTTATGCTTTTGTTGACACAGGTGTGTCTAACAAGTCAGATGTTCCTACCCATTCCACTCAAGAGGTAGAGACATCCCTCTTTACAGCATCTATTGCCCAGATGTCCACACTGCTCCATCTGCTGTGTTTTCTAGACATCCCCTAAGACTGTAAAGAAAGATTATTTATCTTGTGAATGACTAATTACCTCAATATACTTCTGGCTAATTAGATTTTTGTTTGTTTTTGTTATAGTGATAACACTTAAAATCTATTCTCAGGCAATTTGAGGAGACTGTGGCCACCACGGCTTTGTACCACAACTTCCCAACTGTTCCCCAAACGATGGGATCACAGGCATGTCCTACCATCCTCTGATTCATTTTGGTTTATTATTATTGCTGTTGTTGCTTTTGGAGATCAACCTGTGTAGCTCAGGCTGACCTCCAACTTACTATATAACCAAGAATGACCTTGAACTCCTTCTTAGGGCTGGGATCACAGGCATGAGCCACCTCAGCTTGAGTTCAGTTTCTCATACGTCACTCTACTTGAGCCCACTGAGTGTTTGAGGCTGTCCCTCCAGGCCATCAGGTAGAATTCAGGGGCTCCTGCCAACAGCCCTCCATGTCTTCTGAGTCCCAAGAGCTGCCTCATTTTTTCTAGGATCTTTATGCTCAAATTTAGAGCCTCAAACCTTTCTGTGGTTTCCCTAAGTACCTTCTGGATTGTGTACTCAACATGTTGGAGCTAGTGTTTACCTTTTGGATAGAGGATGGGGTTTATCAAAGGACACAATTTCAGAGCAGCTAGGATTTCTCACAGGTACACTCTCGTCCTTGGTCCTTGTGTCTCTGGTGGCCCGCAGCAGGCTTGCACCTCTCCTGTGCCCTTCAGCAAAAACTGTCACAGCTTTATGCTACAGCCACTTTCCCTCTCCCCACTGATATATTTCAGAGTTACCTTTCTTCAGGCATGTTTGCATCAGCATGCATGCATTTCAAGGCAGAGTCTTATACAACCCCAGGTTGGACTCCAACTCAATATATTGTGGAGGATGACCTTGAACGTTTGATCCTCAGCCCTCCACCTTCTAAGTGGTGGGATTAGAAGCATTCATCCATCATGTTCAGCTTTATGTGCTGCTGGAGATCAAACCTCATGCCTGCTAGGCAGATACTTTACCAACTGACTGCAGCACGGACCTCACAGGCAGGCTTGCTCTGCTCCGCTGTGTGTGTGTGTGTGTGTGCTCGAGTGTCAGTGCATGTGTATGTACATGTATGTGTGCGTGTATTGGTGCATGTGTAAGTTTGTGTGTGTGCATGTGTGCGTATACTGAAAAATTTGAGAAGTCTGTTTTCATTTTCCATCCTGGAAGTTTCTGCCCCATTCTTCTGGAGTTGCATGTATGCACTGACATCCAGCTTTTAAAATGTGTTCTAGGGATGGAAACGTGACCATCTAGGTCATCAAACTTGTGTGACATGCATTTTTATTCACTGAACCATCTCTCCAGTCTCAGTCACAATTTCTAAAAGAAATAGCCTGGGAACCTGGTGAATAGCTCAACATAGGAGCGCTCGTTGCTCTTGCAGAGGGCCCAGGTTTGGTTCCCAGCACACACATGGCTCACAATTGCCCATAACTCCAGTTCGTAGGATCTGAGACCCTCTTCTGATATCCATGGACATAAATTATGCACAAAGTACATATACATATAAGTACACGAGAGAGAGAGAGAGAGAGAGAGAGAGAGAGAGAGAGAGAGAGAGAGAGAGAACAGGGCAGTGGCAGCAGCTTCCAATCCTTAAAGGAGATTCTGAAGCCGAGTCCTAACTTGGCAGGCAGCACCACCTGCTGTCTGTGTAGAAACAATGCTAAAACATTTGGCTGAAGGAGCCAGGGTTCTATTTTGGGCACAGTTTAGAGTAATTCAGATTAGAACTATTTAGAAGGTTCACTGAACTTGAGCTCATGAGATGACATCTAAGGATGCTCATATATGAGGTTGGTAAGGAGATTAAAACAGGAATCAAATAGAGCTAGGGCTGGGGGGTGGATTCAAAGCTCCATTAACTAGTAGTTGACTAGTGGGGATTAACTGCAAGAAGGAGAGTGAATTCTGAGCCTGGCTTTGTTTTGTTCACTTCACTGTATGAGGAAGGAGTGTGATTAAGTCCTGAGGTGAATTAAATCCTCTAGCTACATAGTTTCCCTGTATTAGAAAAGGAACCAGGAAACAGAAATTCTTAAAAAAAAAAAAAAAAAAAGTGGCTTTGTTTAGTTTGGCCAAAAGAGAAAGAAATAGTCTTACTGTCCTCCTCTTCTGAAGCACTCTTATAATTCTATAGCCGAAACGAGCAAAGTCGGGGAATACAATATGTTAATTTAATAGGAAGTGAGTCTAGCAGAGCTGTGGCAACCTCCTTTTCTGACTGGTACAAGGTTTCAGCCTTTCTCTCCTCCAGTGTGAAGCTTCTAGAAATTCTTTGGGGTCTGTCTTAGTCAGGGTTTCTATTCTTGCACAAAGCATCATGACCAAGAAGCAAGTTGGGGAGGAAAGGGTTTATTCAGTTTACATTTCCACATTGCTGTTCATCACCAAGGGAAGTCAGGACTGGAACTCAAGCAGGTCAGGAAGCAGGAGCTGATACAGAGGCCATGGAAGGATGCTATTTACTAGCTTGCTTCCCCTGGCTTGTTCAGCTTGCTTTCGTATAGAACCTATGACTACCAGCCCAGGGATGACACCACCCACAAGGGGCCCTCCCACCCTTGAACACTAATTGAGAAAATGTCCCACAGCTGGATCTCATGGAGGCACTTCCTCAAGGAAGGTTCCTTTCTCTGTGATAACTCCAGCCTGTGTCAAGTTGACACACAGAACCAGCCTTTAGTCTGGTAGCAAAAGGGAGGGATACCCTGACTCTCTTTAGAGCATCTGGTCTTCCACCAGAATAAAAATTCCAGCATGCTCAGAGAAGAGGAAGAAAGAACCAAGAGCTATCAGAGAGAATCTAAGGGGGACCAGTAACAATCCCAAGTGTCAGTCATCACTGTGAGTGTAAACTGATAAAATATCAGGAGGATTAGTTTAGAATTGTCAATAAAAATTCAAAATTATCCGAGTGATAAGGCTGAGGATGTTGCTCGGATGCGGGGTAGGTACTTTTCTAGCATACATGAAACCCTGGTTTAAAGCCCCAGCACTGGTGGCTCATGCCTGCAATCTCAAAACTTGAGAAGCAGAGGCAGGAGGATCAGAAGTCAAAAGTCATCCTCGGAGCCGGGCAGTGGTGGCGCACGCCTTTAATCCCAGCACTTGGGAGGCAGAGGCAGGCGGATTTCTGAGTTCCAGGCCAGCCTGGTCTACAGAGTGAGTTCCAGGACAGCCAGGGCTATATAGAGAAACCCTGTGTCAAACAACAACCACAAAAGTCATCCTCGGTTACGTAGAGAGTTCAAGGCTATCCTGGGCTACATGAGACCCTGTCTCAGCTGTGACTACAAACCACCCCCCTGCCTCCTCCTCCCCCAAAAGAGAAAGAAATGCTTCTTGTTGTAGTCATGGTTAGGTTAACATAGATCCATTTTGTTTGTTTTCAGACAGCTTGGATGTTTCTCACACAGGACTACAGATTCTGAAAGGCTTAAGGTAGTCCAAACTAGGCTAAGATTACAGGGTATAAAATGATGGGAAGATATAACTCTGCCTCCCCCAATGCAGCATGGGCAGCAGACTTTGTAAGGAGGGGCAGTAAAACTGCCTAGGGCATCAAGGAAGAACACCGTTGGGCAATAAGGGTATTTCCAGACAGACTTAAGTGAGGAGGGAAGACCTGCCCTCAAATGGGTGGTATTATTCCATGAACTGAGATCTAAAGGGGGAAGAGGGAGAAAGCCAGCTGAGCCCCAACAGGTATCTCTTTCAGATTCATGATCCACCCAGGTGTAAACAACTACCCTTAAGGTCTTCCAGCCATTCCTGCCTCCACACCTTCTTCATCATGATGGGCAATAGCCTCAAACATAAGCCCAGATAAAGAACCTTTCCTCCTTCCTCTCTTCTTCTTTTTCTTCTCCTTCTCCTTCTCCTTCTCCTTCTCCTTCTCCTTCTCCTTCTCCTTCTTCTTCTTCTTCTTCTTCTTCTTCTTCTTCTTCTTCTTCTTCT
>JADRCD010165764.1:0-26816 GCA_019843815.1 Montemys delectorum | reverse complement strand
GTGACAGGGTATGTATGTCACCTACAGTCACAGTGGGACTGTGACAGTGTATGTATGTCACCTACAGTTAATGCCTCTTGTAATCAAGGATGGCCTGTGTGGAATCCTCTCAGCCAGATGCTATCCCTAGCCTGCTCACAAGCGAAAAGAGCCTGAAGTTTTCCCCTAGGCTATACAGTGGAACTAGGTAAGCTTCGAGCTCAGGAGACCACAGGGGCCTGATCTGAATCCAGAGGGCCATATGGGCTGTACTTGGGGGTCTTTCTGGACTCCTCATTCAAAAATAGGAATATAAAGCTATTCCCCACAGCCTCTTATCTATCTACAGAGGCATATATTTAATTGAGACTTGTGATCTATCCATCCCTAGCTGAGGAGTTACTGACATTTGATGGTGGACAAGGGAGGCACTCAGCTTTCTTTGGGGTGTGATCCCTGGTAGGATGACCATGCTCTACTGGAGGGCCCCACAACCATGCATATACGAGCAATACAAATTGGACTCTGTGAGTTCTCTAATTTAAAAAAAAAAAAAAAAAAGGTGGTACCCAATACCTTCACAAAAGCCATTTATCCCTAACAATTCCAAACTACAGGACTAAGTTAATGTGATCACTATAGTACATGATACGAGATACGGTTTTAAAGATTTATGAATAGATATTTGTTTTTTAATCACTCGTCATAATCAAAACTAACCACCACGTATACTCTAAAATACTAGACAAGGTCTGCATGTTTGACATGATTTTAGGAGGCCAGGCTTATATCCCTCCAGGCTCTCTCCTACCTACATCATTCTTTTACAGTCAAGGTCTCCCATAGCTGTGCTGGCAGAAGCTTGTAATCCTAGCACTTAGCTCCACTGTGAGTTGAAGGCCAGCCTGGTCTACATAGCACTGCAAACCTGAGAAGCTGAGTTAGATCCTCAGAACCCATATGAAGAGAGAAACAGCTCCTAAGAGTTAGCCTCTGATTTCCACATGCACACTATGGATGCACACTCCCATACATCATATAATGATAAACATTTTTCTGAGACAAGGTTTCTCTGTGTATCCCTGGCTACCCTGGAACTCGAGCTGTAGACCAGGCTGGCCTCACACTTAGATATCCATCTACCTCTGTCTCCCAAGTGCTGGAATTAAAGGCGTGAGCCACTGCCACTACCACCTGGCTAAAATCTAACCCCTTTTTAAAGAGCACATTTTTTTTAACAGTCCTGGTCTCTAGGACCTCAGCGCGGTGTATGCTGTGATACATTGGCCTTGGCAGGCTGAGCAGTGTTGCAGCGTTAGTGAGTGCACGGGCCTGAGGACAGCACCTTGACAGTGATTTTGCCCAGAACTCAGCCAAACTGCACAGTGCTGGACCACAGGCCAGGGGCTGAGGACGAAGCATGTGGACATCCTCTCCACCCCAAACACTGAGGGAAGGGTCATCCGTTTCTAGGTGTCTCATGATGAACAATACGCCAACTGTGTCTTTCAGGCAGATCTGGCCTTGGATTGCCCTCTAGTGCTAAAACCGTGGCAATGTACAAGACCATGGACTTGAGTAAACCCAGGCTCAGGCGGCCATCTAGTGCTGAAACAGTCTGAACTATAATGACAGAGTACAGACCATGCCAGAGCATGAAGACAGGGACAGATAGCTAACCTTTCAATGTGCAGCCCACTCACATGAACAAGCTGTAAGAACTTTTGGGAACTGGGGGCAGAGGGGGCAGCAATATGGCTTAGCAGGTTAAAGTGTTTTACTTGAAAGCTTGGATACTTGAGTTCTATTGCCAGAACTGAAGTAAAGGAGAAAGGAGAACCAACTCTAAGAAGTCCTCTGCTTCACATGTGGGCCATGACACATGAATACCACCTCTTCCAAAACAATAATAAACAAAAATTGTTAAGCAGAACTTCTAGGAAACAACAACAACGAACTTGGCTGATGATCTAGCAGCTCTGCAGAGTTTTGTTAGCATACTGAAGAGTCTAGGAGAGCGCGGAAAATACTCAGGGAATCATGATTCACCCATTGTCAGAAGAGGGCCCCAGAAACTAGCCATAGAGTAATTTGTGAGCATTCTCAGATGGAGAGTTAATTGACTAATTTTCTTTTGTAGAACTAGGGATTGAACCTAAGATCTTATGCAAATTTTTTTCCAGTTTAACATATAAAATGGGCATGGTGTTACATGCCTTCAATCCTACCTAGCACTTGGGAGTCAGAAGCAGATGGAGCTCTGTAAATTGGAGACTCTCCAGATCTACACAGTGAGTTATAAGCCAGGCCAGGCAGGGCTGTATAGTGAGACTCTGCCTAAATAAGTAAATAAATAAATGCATATGGAGAGAGTAAGATAGAGCAAAGGAATCAGAGAGAGAGAGAAGAGAGAGAGAGAGGAAGAGAGAGGAAGAGAAAGAGAGAGAGAAAGAGAGAGGGGGAGAGAGAGAGAGAGAGACTGACTGAGACTTTCCAGGACAGACATGCAATAAGCCACAAAACAGTCTCAACAAGTGATAGACAAACCTGAAATCATACTGAGTATATTTTAAAAATATTTAGTGAAACACTGAAAGTTCCAAGCAGAGGAAAGGAACAAGGGCACACGAAGGTACTAAAGAGCAAGCCAAAGTTTGCTGGAGCCAATTCAGCAAAGCTGCAGGGTTCAAAATCAAGACAGAAAAGCCCAATTACTTTATCTACATCATTAGCAAACCATCTACACTAGGATTCAAGTAAGCAACCTTAGTTATAAGGGCTGCAAAACAATAGTCAAGAATAAGTGTGCTCAAGCTGGCAGTGGTGGCCACGCCTCTAATCCCAGCACTTGGGAGGCAGAGGCAGAGGCAGAGGCAGGCAGATTTCTGAGTTTGAGGCCAGCCTAGTCTACAGAGTGAGCTCCAGGAGAGCCAAGGCTACACAGAGAAACCCTGTCTGGAAAAACTAAAAAAGTGTAGTCAAAGATGTGAAAGAATGACACATAGAAAACTGTAAAATACTGGTCAAAGAAATAAAGAGAGACTAGGAAGCACAAAAGAAAGGACAGAAGGAAGAAGGGGTGGGATGAGGAAGAGAAAGGGGAAGGGGAAAAGGAAAAGAAATATACTTTGTGTTCACAGATAGGAACAATCAGTATTGTTAGAAGTTCATAATGCTCGAAGTGATCTACAGATTCAACACAACCTCTATCAAAATACCAATGATATTCTTTATAGAGTTAGGGAAAAAAATCAAAATTTATATCACATTATAAAAGTCCCCAAGTAGCTAAAGCCAAGTTGCATTAATCAAGTCAGCATGGCATTGGCATTATAACACATGTGCACACACACACAAGGGAGGGGTGAGGGGAGAAGGAAATGGTTAGATGGTTCCAAATGTAAAGGAATTTGCTGCCACACCTGATAACTCGAGTTCCATCCCTGGAACCCAGTAGGAGGAGAGAACTGACCGAGAGTCCCTTCTACATTCCTTCCATGGCATGCACAGTAACACCTCAAAATAAGTGTAATTAAAAATTTAAACGAAGCATTAAACACACACATGCCTACAAGTAAACTTTACAACTAAACCCAACTGATTTTTTGCAAAGGTGCTCAGGGCACATGTCAGAGAAGGGACTGTCTTTTCTTTTCTTTTTTTTTTTCTTTTGGTTTTTTTCGAGACAGGGTTTCTCTGTGTAGCTCTGGCTGTCCTGGACTCACTCTGTAGACCAGGCTGGCCTCGAATTCAGAAATCTGCCTGCCTCTGCCTCCCAAGTGCTGGGATTAAAGGTGTGCACCACCACGCCCGGCTCGGGACTGTCATTTCAATAAATGGTACTGGAAAAACAGAATTATCTGCAAGAAAAAGGATGAAATTACATTCCCATTTCTTGCCAGCTATTCAAAGCAACTACAAATGGATGGAAGTTTGAATGCTGGAGCTGAAACAGAAACTTCTCAAAGGAACCAGTGGAGCCTGAGGACACTGGGACTGGCAAGGACTTCTGGATGGCAGGCACCCTACTTAACTCTGGGAAGCTGACAACCTCAGAAGGGAGTTTCAATTGAGGAGAACGCCCAGATCAGATTGGCCTGTGGGGATGACTGTGGGACTATCTTGATTATTAATTGAGATGGGAGAGCCCAGCCCACTGTGGGAGGCACTATTGCTTGGTCAGGTCTTCCTGGCTGTATGAGAAAGCTGGCTAATAAGCACAGGTCTGTAAGCTGGCAGTAAGCAGTCTTTCTCATTCAAGATCTTGCCTGAGCTCCTGCCCTGACTTCCCTCTGTGATGGACTCTAATTTGCATGTTGTATTAAACCCTTTCCTCCTCTAAACTTCTTTTGATCAGAAGGTTTTATCACAACAACAAAAAGCTAACCAGGAAAGACGGGATGCTAACAGTACAGAAAATGGCAAAATTAGATGCATGGACGGGAGCTGGAGAGATGGATGGCTCCGCAGTTAAAAACGCTTGCTACACAACTGCTGTTCTTGCAGACCAGACTTCTATTCTCAGTACCCACCTCTGGCAGTTCATAACTACCTGTAACTCTAGCTACAGGAAATCAGACACCCTCTTCTGTCCACCTGTTTGTGAAAAATACATACACACACAGACAGAAATAAAAATAAAGTAATCTTTAAGAAAAGAAAAGGAAACAATGAGAGCCCGTCAGATTACAAGGCTCTGCTAGACTTGTAGGGAGGAAGGTAGAGGACTAGGAGCTGCACTGTGGTGTGTGCGGAAGAGTAGGATAAATACTGCCTGCAAAGGGACAGCATGGGAGATCACCAAGAGTGGGAAGGGCAGCCGAACTGAACTCAAGAGAAACTCGGCGAAAAGAACAGCGCTGCCCAGGGACCTGAGGACTGACAGTCAAGGTAGGAGGCACGGATCAACCTGTCACTTCCCCCAGACCTGAGACATCCAACGTATACTGGCTAGTTTTGTGTGTCAACTTGACACAGGCTGCAGTTGTCACAGAGAAAGGAGCTTCAGTTGGGGAAGTGCCTCCATGAGATCCAGCTGTGGGGCATTTTCTCAATCAGTGATCAAGGGGGTAGGGCTCCTTGTGGGTGGTGCCATCCCTGGGCTGGAAGTCTTGGGTTCTATAAGAGAGCAGGCTGAGCAAGGCAGAGGAAGCAAGCCAGTAAGGAACATCTCTCCATGGCCTCTGTGTCAGCTCCTGCTTCCTGACCTGCTTGAGTTCCAGTCCTGACTTCCTCTGGTAATCAACAGCCATGTGGAAGTAAGCTGGATAAACCCTTTCCTCCCCATCTTGCTTCTTGGTCATGATGTTTGTGCAGGAATAGGAACCCTGACTAAGACACAAGGGATGCAAATGTGAAGAACAGGGCAGCTGAGCCACACAAGGATGTGCTTGGGCAGTGGGCCCTACAAGAGGTGGTAGCTCCCTTGAATGGCTAGGTGCTGACCTCATCAGTCAAGAATCACTTTGTAGTTTGGTAGACCTGAGTCCAAGCTCAGTCTGTGGGTCAATTTATGGACTGAGTATCTGCCATGAGGACCTGTTTTAGACTCTGGGAACCCTGCAGCTCCGGTATTATCATGTGCACAACTATACCCCTAGGAGGTTGATGGATGTTTGAGGTCTTTGGAGTATGAAGACAGGTCTGCCTATACAGATCTCAGGGCTGTGGCTGCCTCCCCTACACTTGCCAGCTAGAGCAGTAGCCACCACAGGAGACTCTTGAGAGAGTGAGACTACCTGCCCAAGCAAAGCTATGGCAACAAAGACCCCTGAGGTGTACCAAAGGAAAGTACTAAAGTGGAGACAGCTCCAGAGGACATCTGACCCTGGTCCACCACAGGCAACACTAGCACACTTCACCTGTCCCTACCCCTGCCCCTGGCTTCATCCACCTGACACACCCAGAAAGAAGGGGCTCCAAAATGGTCTTTCCCCTCCTATTTCCTATTTTCTTCTCTGTTGCTGTACATCCTTTCTTAATTCTTATGTGGACACATATGTGTGTGTGGAAGCAGGACAATCTCAAGTGTCTCTCTCAGGAATGCTGTCTAGCTCCTTTGTGACAGTCACTCATTAATGAAGCTAAAATGGCTGGCCAGCAAGCCCCTCATGTCCCTACCTCCCCAGCACCGGCATTCCATCCACAATACCCAGCATTCTGAACATGGCCAGCATTACACAGGTGCTAGGGAGAACGCCCCAGGCCCTCCTGTTCACAAAGCAAGTGCTTTATTAGACTGACACCCCTAAGCTCCTCTCTTCTATTATTTTTTAAGTTTTTGTATCTTGTTTATCAAGACAAGGGTTCCTAGTCTATGCTAGCCTGAAATTTGAAATATAGCCATGGATGACCCTAAACTCCTAATCCTTCTGCCTCTACCTCTCAAATCCTGAGATTACAAGTGTGCACCAAGCCTGGCTTTTACAAGAGTCTGTTTTTCCCTTCCACTCTGAGGGGCCCAGCAAGCCACCTCTTGGGCACACTATGTACATTTCAGATGGGAAGAGGTTATAGAGGCCAGGGGTTGAGTGCTGGGGCTCAAGACCAGTGGTTCTTAGGTGGAAACTTTACCTCCCAGGAGACATACGGTAGTGTCTACAGACACTGGATTCAAATGCTACTGGTATCTGGACAGCAGAATCCAAGGATGTTGCTAAACATTCTACAATGAGCATCAAAGAATTATCTGCCCCAAATGCTAACTTTGGTGAGAAACTGCTCCAGAGGTAGGCTGTCTGGGTTTCAACTCACAATCCGTGTGGCTTCTGGAAAGTTAATTATCTTTGTGCTTATTGTTCTCATCACTAAAATGACAGTAACTACCTGATCTGTTGTCAGAATGAAGTATAAAAAAAAAAAACGGCTAAGCCAGGTGTGTGCTGCATGCCCATAACTCCAGCACTCGAGAGGTAGAGACAGGAAGATGTGGAGTCCATCTCTAGCTCTAGCTCTGAGTTATCCAACACCCTCTTCTGGCTTCCAATGGCAAGCATGCACATGCATACACACACACAGACATACACACACACAGACACACACACACACACACACACACACACACAGAGACACACACACACACACACACACACACACACTTAAAAAATAACAACAAAGAAAGGAGCCAAAAACAGTATGTAGAACAGAGCAAGATCTCAACAAATGTCTGCTTTTAGTGATACACATTGAAAAAGAGCAAGAAATACATCAGGATTTTAACAGATGTTCTTGCTTAGTACTCTACTTTTTCCTAATTTACTTAAAAAAAAATTATGGAATTTTGCCAGCATGTATGCCTGTGCATTACTTTCATGCTTAGTTACTCTCAGAGTCTAGAAAAAGGCATCGTATCTCATGAAACTGGAGTTATAGATGGTTGTGAGCCACCATGAGAATCCTGGGAATTGAACCTGGGTCCTGTGGAAGAACAGGGAGTGCTCTCAACCACCAAGCCATCTCTCCAGTCCCTAGTTTTCCAATTTTTGAGAACTATGTTTTTATTAATCTAATATGTAAATATATTCTTTTTAAAGCAGGGAAGGAAGAATATTCTGGCAATATACTAGGATCCAAGAGAACTAGTTTAATGCTGGCTACTAGTTGTGCTTTTCGACAAGATTAGTTAATGTTTCTGAGCTGTACTTTCCTCATTGGAAAACAGGGCTGCTAATGTATCTCAGAGCTGTTATGACAGCTGCCGGGTGTCTGGGGGAATCTTTTGCATGAGGGCTCCAGGAGATGCCTCTTTAAAGATTCTGTCAAGGGAAAGTGACTACAAATGGGAAATAAAATCATGACAGTAACTCTCCTTCTGCTCTTAATGGAACACACCTCCATTTCATCCCACCTTTTGTGGTAGCTCATGAAGGATACACCACCCACACTTTGGCCCTTGGCTCTATTCCCTGCCCTTTTGATATAAACATCCTAGGGAGAGATGCAACTACACTCTACGAGATGAGACCTAACTCTTCCTTTCTCAGATTCTGCACCCAAGCTTGCTGTCTACCTCCTCACAGATTTTCCATGCCTACCCTCCAAATCAAAACCGCACTGTCAGGGGCTTTCCTCAAGGCAACGACTCTTTACTTTCTCTTCTGTATTCTGCTCAGCAAGTTCAGTGAGTTACTCCTCTCAGATTCAGGAAGGCAGGTAGAAATGCCAACTGGATCCCACAGCTGTGCTGCCCTGTGTGTATGTAATTGGCAAGCTGCACAACTACTCTTCCAACAGGCTGCTGTTTCTGCTGTGTGTCAAACCTAGCAGGTGACATTGGAGGGAAGGAGGCTCCGTGGTCGTTGTACTCTTAAGCTTTGTCTTTTTGTCTTTAATGATTTAATTAGGTAGAAAATTAATAAAGGCTGTATTATGTATCTGATCATGAGGGTGACTAGTTTAATCACATTTAGCTTGCAAACCTTTTTTTTGTTGTTTTGTTTTTTGAGACAGGGTTTCTCTGTGTAGCCTTGGCTGTCCTGGAACTCACTCTGTAGACCAGGCTGGCCTCGAACTCAGAAATCCACCTGCCTCTGCCTCCCAAGTGCTGGGATGAAAGGCGTGCGCCACCACTGCCTGGCTAGCTTGCAAACTTGAATTCAAATACTAAGCACGATTTCAAAAGTGCCCTGGCAGCTCTGGGAATACGGCTTGCCAGCACTCATGAGGCCCGGGTTTGCACACACTGTTGCAGAGGAAAAATGCCTCGAGACAGTTTTTCACTTGGGTCCTAACTGCCACATTTTGGGCTCAAGCTTGAGTTGACATTTAGGATCTCAAGGATCCCTGGGGACAGGTCTACTCAGTTCTGAGATTCTTTGGACAGTGTTGTGGGAAATGGGTACCGGACTAGATAAAAGAATGTACTGAGCAAAGCACTGGGAGATGCTCACTCTCAAACTGATGTGAGCAGTTTCATGGCAGGAAGTGTTAGACAAGCATCTGAGGAAAGGGGAAGACTGCTGGTAGTGTCCCAATTTACCTCTCCACAAATCACCATGAGGACTTCATCTTCAGTACAAATGAAACTACGAGGAGGAGCAGTGAGGTCCAGGAAAGAATCTATGGGTACCACTGAGCTCTGGTTCACAATGGGCCTAGCTAGCATACATGAACTCCAAGCATAGTTTTGATGGCTGCCAAGTTCTTACTGTGTATTTGCTGCTTCACTAAAACATATGCAAATAAAATAGACTCAGAGCTGGGCATGCTGGTAAAAGCCTGAAAGCCCAAGATTGGGAAGGGGAAACAAAGAGGATCAGTTCACGGCTGAAGCCAACTACCTGGCAAATTTAAAGTCAACCTAGGCTACATGAAACCCTATGTCAAAAACAAACTAACCAGATAAACAAACAGAACAGACATAGGCCCCAAAACTGGTTCCAGTAGAATTCTGCTAAGAGTCTTGGGTCTACCCATGGTACACCCCACATGTGGCTTGAGAGCTTACCACATTTTAGGTTAGCTGTCCCAAAGAAATGTGTATGTCACTGAGGACACAGCCACTGCTCAAAGTGCTCTGTGATGAACTGCCAGAGGAAACAGAATGTTTTGGAAGAAAAAGTTTGCAAATCTTTCCACTTTATACTTTAGACCTAGCACCTCTTTCAATTCCCTATAGCCTGTGGGGATAAAATTGGGCATCTTCTACCATCCAAGGCCAGAGGAAACCCACACAGGATCAAGGGGAGATCTTCTACCTTTCCTTTTTAAGGCAGAGGCTCACTCTGTAGCCTAAGCTCCCCTTGAACTCCTGGTGGTCCTCTTACTTTGACTACTCAGTCCTCACCTGGGATTACAGGCATTGCTCTACCACTCATGGTAAGGAAGTCCTTTTATCTCAGAGACTCCATATGTGGGTATGTACGTGTACATATGTGAGTGCATGCCTGTGCAGGCCAGAGGTAAAGCTTGACAAGCCCCCAAGACCCTCCCACCTCTGCGTCCCAGTGCTGAGATTACTGGTACACATAACCACATTCAATTTTTTTAAATTTCAGTGATGAATATCCAAACTCAGATCCTCACACCTGCCAAGCACTTTATACACTGAGCCATTTCCCAAGCCCCAGAAATCCTTAACTTTATTTAAAAGTATTAGTAAATTTTTTTTACCCTTAAAAACCTAAAATAAGGCCTGCCTGTGGTGGTGCACACCTTTAATCCCAGCACTCAGGAGATAAAGGTAGGTGGATCTCTGAGTTCGAAGCCAGCCTGATCTATAGAGTGAGTTCCAGGACAGTCAGGGCTACACAGAGAAATGCTGTCTAAAAATAATTTGCAAAGAGATCTTTGTTTTAAAAGCATATTATTTTAAAACATCAAACTCAGTCAGGCATCATAGTTAATATGCATAATTTTTTTATTTTTGATTTTTCGAGACAGGGTTTTTCTGTGTAGCCCTGACTGTCCTGGAACTCACTCTGTAGACCAGGCTGGCCTTGAACTCAGAAATCCGCCTGCCTCTGCCTCCCAAGTGCTGGGATTAAAGGCGTGTGCCACCACTGCCCGGCAATATGCATAATTTTTAAGTCTCCTTTTGAGACTGACTCTGAAGCCCAGTCAGGCTTCAAATATGTGGCACTCTTCCTTCCCAGAGGCTAGGATTACAGGCATGAGCCATCTCACCTATCTTGATATATTAATTTCTTTTGAGAATTATATGCTTATGGTGGGCTTGTTACTAGGTTCCAAGAATGGGAGAATATTTCTAGGTTTGATTTAAAAAGTCCACCAAAACATAATTCCAGATTTATCTTTTTTTTTAGACATCAGTGATCAACATAGTAGCACCACGTTTTACTACTAGATATCTATGTAGCACAAGAAGGAAAGAACAGGCAATTACTTACTGGGCTATCTGGGTTACAGAACACGACTATTGGGATAATTCAAAATTAAATATAGATTTCACTTGGGATCTGTTTTAGCCAGGCAAGCTGACTCAATCTTCTTGTAGCGTCAGCTGAACAAAATTTGTAGCCCAATAGACTATTGACATCATTTAAGATAACACAAGCAGGCAAGCAATACAGCTCAGTGACTAAGAACAAGGACTTTAAGATTCAGAGTCTTGGGATTCAACTCTTGTTCTATTATGTGCTACCTAAGTTACCCTAGAATAGTTGAACTCCTCTATGCCTGAGTTTATCTCTAAATTACAATCTGTATGATTACTTACATGCTTGGAATGATTGGTTGCACATACCAGGAACTTTTTCAAGTACCTATTAAATGAAATTAAATGTGAATTTGCTAGCTCTTCTCTTTGACTTGAGTAGAAAAACTTAAAGAAACCAAGAGCTGTGTCTGGCAGACGGTAGCCTTTTAAACTTGGCAGATTTCTGGGAGAGCTTCCCTAAGGCTTCCTATAACATGTGGAATTCTGTGGCAGTCTAGTGTCCTAACGCAGAGCTCAGCAACAATCACTGGTGCTCTTGGTATTGGGGACATCACAGAAGAAGGGTGAGCTAACAGCACAAAGGAATGGCAGGAGAATGGCAGGACCCCCACTCAGGCTCCTCAGCTACAGCCAGTAACCTCTGGGGACATGGTCACAGAACAGCAGCTCAAAGGGATGAGACAGGATTTTCTTATAGTGACAATGAGATCTGCTCTTCTGAGTAATGATCCTTCCTCTTCCAGGATTAAACAGGGAGAAATCCCTTCACCAATGGGTTTATGGCTTTATTACTAATTACTATTCGCGATTTTCAACCAATTTTATTTTCCTCAATAGGAGCTTACTATGGAGAAGTATTTATTTTACAGAACTATCTAGACATCTTTTCTGAAACTGTAACAAATCTAACACCCCTAACAAGCATCTAAACCAAGACAAAAATCTCCAAATTTCCTGGAAAAAAGAAATAGAGTCGGTATTGTCTCTCAGAGCCACATTTCACCTGTGACAGAGGAGCTGGAGCACATACCTTCATTGGGACTGGCTTTCAGAGACAGGCTCCGTGGGTCTTCTTGGTCAGGAACAGCTCGCAGACAAGACTTTGCAGGATGCCATGAGCCACCAGGAAACCTTCGGAACACATTCATATCTCCCCTCTGCCTTCCCTCAGCCCTCAGCCTGCTTCCTGGTAGAGAGCGAAGATGACGCTGTGAAGGTTCACTGCTAAACCATCTTCCAACCCCCAGCCCCACTGTCTCAGTGCCCCTCCCTTCTCCTTTCCACGGCTCTGGAATGTGTCACATGGGAAACGGATCATGTGGCTTAGGGGGAAAATGTGGCCATCTTCTCTCTCCCTTCCCCCACTCCTCTTTTCAGGAGCAAAGCAGCAGAAATCTCTGACCTGATTGGCTCGGATCTGATAATCTCCATATGAAAAGGCAAAGATTCAGGCATACAGACCTCTAGCTTCCCTCACTTTTTCTCTCAATCTGGTAATTTTATCCTGCGCTTTCAGAGTTGCTTCCTACAGGAAGAAAATCATGCCTTCTTTCCAATTCCTCAGCCTCTTTCTATTATCAGCATCTGGATGAGCCAATGTGTCCCTTAATCTATCTTGGGGGCACCCTTAGATCACATCTGGTCAATGGAGTGTTCAGCACCACGGACAGCATTGTGGTCCTTAAAGCCATTCGTCTATTTCAGGTGAATAAAAATATTTGTTAAAGCTTTCCCCTGATTTTGTATCTGAATATAAACCACCCTATATATCTAGGTCTCTGTCTCTACTGTCACCTTACTTCACTCAGGAGGAGAAATCAGTTT
This sequence comes from Montemys delectorum, assembly GCA_019843815.1. Lineage (NCBI taxonomy): Eukaryota > Metazoa > Chordata > Mammalia > Rodentia > Muridae > Montemys > Montemys delectorum. Next base: position 14,116 of record JADRCD010165764.1, on the reverse strand, counting down.
TTTATATTACTAAGTCCATATCTGCTTTCTAGCCCCTATCCTGCAACTTACTGTTACCCCTTAAATATACTCTTATATTTTTCTTTTTACAGGGGTGGAGGTTCAAGACATAGTTTACTATATGTTCCTATATCTCTGCTTATGGGAAAATCCCCTCAGCACACAGGAATGCTGGGGTGAACAAGCCTAGATGTTTTTAGCTCCATCAGTGGGCCTCAGGCAGAGCTGAATTGGAAGCAGGATAGAAGCCTAGTTGCAGCTGTTTTGTGTGGGTCTACCCTGCTTTGCTGACGTCCTGGTTGCCATGGTGCTAGGTAACTGCTGAAGGGGACTATTGCTTTCAAAACCCGTCACCATGGGACCCTGCTGACTAAAGAAAAGGGAAAAGAACCGAATTGTTGCAGAGGCTTTCAGTTAGCGTTTGCAGAACCAGATCTACCTTGCAGACTTCTTCCTGACTGGACTGCCGTGGCTCTACACACTGCCAGGATTCTAGGAACCCATATTTACACTAAGACAGGAAGTCCTCCCATCCCCCCTTGCTTCTCTCCTTAAAAATCTATTTGGACTGAACTGAAGATACCAGCTCTGTAGAGCATGTGCAGACTGCTTCCACAGGGCAGTGGGAAGAACACAGAAAAGGCATTTATTTCTCTTTGAGACTAGATGTCTGCCTTCTGGAAGCCATTCACACAACTCCTAATAGCATATTGCAGAGATATCTAAGAAACACAACTGAATGTTGACCACAAGAACCAGCTTGCAAATGTTTTACCATCTTATAGGAAAAATAAAAATACATTTGTATACAGACTGCTAAATTTATTCTTTAAATGTAAATTCAGATAATGATTGAAGGGCATTAGGATTGCCCCAAGTCAAGAATTTAAAGTGGTTTAGTTCAGTGTGTAAAGGCCTTTCCTGACAATTCAAGTTCATTCCTGGGATCAACATGCAGAACTAACTCCAGAAAATTGCCAGAGGCTGATGATGCATCTTCTCTGCGATCACACTCCTTGTTTTCTGTGATGGTCACTTCTTTGCCAAACCTAGAACTCACTCACTTGGCTAGGCATCCAGTCAGCCAGCTCCAGTTTTTGCCTTGAGCACTGCAGATCCAAACTCGTCCTCACACACCTGTGCTGACCGAGTCACCTACCGAGTCACTTCTCTAACCCTGCAGTTTCTACTCTTAGTTTATGAAAGGGGGCAGGTTAACTTCTCTTAATATAGGACTCAGAATAGTCTTGCTATGCAGCCCAGGCTAGATTCCAATTAATGATCCTCCTGCCCTTGTCTCCCAGTATTGGGTTTACAGGTATATGCCCATACCCAGTTAGAAATTCAGCTCTTAGGGCGAGAGAGATGGCTCAGCAGGTAAGAGTACTGACTGTTCTTCTGAGGGTCCTGAGTTCGGATCCCAGAAACCACATGGTGGCTCATGACCACCCGTAATGAGATCTGACGCCCTCTTCTGGTGTGTCTGAAGACAGCTACAGTGAATTACACTAGAGCGAGCAGGGCAGAGTGAGTGGGCCAGAGCGAGCACGGCTGGCAGAGGTCCTGAGTTCAATTCCCACCAGCTACGCACATGATAGCTCACGGCCATCTGTTCAGCTACCATGTACTCATACACATAAAATAAATAAAAATAAATCTTTAAAAAAAAAAAAAAAGAAATTCAGCGCTTAATTTTAACATTTGCCACATTTAGGAAATTACCACAAGCTGAGTAAGTATTATCTACTTGTTTAGTTTTGTTTGGGTGACACTGTCCTCAAACTCATCATCACTTCTAAACCCATGTGCACAGACCAAACAAAAGAAGTGAATGGTTGTAATAACTGGGTAACTAATCTTAGTGACAGGAACAGGGTGGCTTGCTTGTAAAGGTGCTTGCACCACAACAAACTGCCTGGGTTTGAGACCTAGGACTACCATGTGGTAGCCAGAACTGACCAGAAGTCCTCTGAACGCCACACGCCCTGCTATGTATGTATACGCAAAATTATACACAGACACAGTCAATGCAATCAATTTTAAAGTTAAAAATAAAAAGGACCTTCCTAATTGCTTCAAACATTACCTGAAAGAAAACCACTATCCAAGTGTCCCTGGAAAATTTATTAAAATCTTCTTTTTTTTAAACTTCTCTGTCTCAAGTCTTAGGCTTCAAAGTTTCTGTCTTGTCCAGCCCAAAACTAAGACTAGTCTCTCAAACTGTTGTTTTGGGGGTTTTGTTCTGCTTTTCAGATAATCTCCCTGTTGCTGTGTCTCATCCACTTCTCCCATCATAGTTACGTACCAGTTTGACTTGACTAAGGAACTTCTCAGGACTGGAGAGACGTCTCCTTGGGTGAATTACCAGCTAGAGTTCAGATCCCCAGCACTCGAGTAAGAACTGGGCACAGACGCAAGAATCTGTAATCCCAGTGCTGGAAAGGCAGGATCCCAGATCCCTGGACCTCACTGGCCAGCCAGTCCAGCTAACTCGGTGAGCTAGATTCAGTGAGACTCTCTACCTCAAAGAATAAGGTGAGCATCCGATGTGTGCATAGACCACACACACACACACACACACACACACACACACACACACACACACACAAGCTGAGCACCAACACTCACCTCTCTGCTACCTGAATGTAGACGAAATGTGACTGCCCCAAGCTCACGCTCATGCCTTTCTCTCTAGGCTAAACTACATCCCTTCAAACCTGGGCCAGATTAAACCCTGTCTTCTTCAAAGTACTTCTTGTCAGGTCTTCGGTCACAGCAACAGAAACGTTAGTCATAGAGCACCCCTCTAAATCAAGTCACTCATGTCTTTCCTCTTTTATCTTTGGTGCTGAGCGCTAACCCAGCTGAAGGGCATGCTAAGCATTCATTTCATAGCAAGTTACACCACCAGCTGCATCACCCTTTTCACTATATACTACTTTAATTTTCTTCCTTCCTTCCTCTCCCTCTCTCTTCCTTTCTTTTTTGGTTTTCGAGGCAAGGTTTCTCTGTGTAGCCCTGGCTGTCCTGTAACTCACTATGTAGACCAGGCTGGCCTCGAACTCAGAAATCCGCCTGCCTCTGCCTCCCAAGTGCTGGGTTGCGCCACCACCGCCCAACACTACTTTAATTTTCACACATTGTACTTCTACTGCTGAACTTATTGCATTTCAATCTTTTGGTTATAAGGGTTGTTGTTATTATTGCTAGGTTTTGAGACAGTGTCTCATATGGCCCAGACTGGTTTAGAGCTTGCTTGAATCACTTCAGGTGACCTTGAACTGCTGATCTTCCTGCTCTGCTTCTCCATGCTAGACTCAGAGGCATGAGCCACCGTGTTTGTCATATATTGATTGCATCTTGTTCAAAGATTTGTAGGGAGGATCCTTACCCAACCAATATTTACACCTTCGAGATTAAAAAAGAATTTAATTAAAATTTTCTTAAAAATTCTTTTATACGTGTGAGTATTTGTCTGCATGTATGTCTGTATACAATGTGCATATCTAAGGAGGCCAAGAGAGGGTGTCAGATCCTCTGGAACTGCAATTACAGATTATATGTGGACCATGGTATAGGTGCTGGGGAGCCAATGCGGGTCCTCCAGTGCTCTTAACTGTTGAGTAATCTCTAGCCTCCACAAAGTTTAAAAAAAAAAATTTTCGGGGCTGGAGAGATGGCTCAGCCGTTAAGAACACTGACTGCTCTTCCAAAGGTCCTGAGTTCAAATCCCAGCAACCACATGGTGGCTCACAACTATCTGTAATGAGATCTGATGCCCTCTTCTGGTGTGTCTGAAGACAGCTACAGTGTACTTACATATAATAATAATAATAATAATAATAATAATAATAATAATAATAATAATAATAAATCTTAAAAAAAAATTTTCAAAGCTAACTAGGTGCTCGATAATCTTAAGTTCCAGCATATTAAAAAATGTGAATTTGGGTATTACCATGAAGCAAATTAATTTTTATTTTTCATTGTTCTTTTAAAAAAACATCTTGTAGATGGCTGGAGAGATGGCTCAGCTGTTAAGAGCACCAACCGCTCTTCCAAAGGTCCAGAGTTCAATTCCACATTTTGCTTACAAAAGCAACCACAACCAACAACCACATGTTGGCTTACAGCCATCTGTAAGATTTGGTGCCCTCTTATGGTGTGTCTGAAGACAGCTACAGTGCACCCATAGAAATAAAATAAATACATTTTAAAAACATCTTGTTCTTTTATCCCTGAATTAAAATGTGAGTAGTCCCATTATTCTTCCTGGATAGTTTTACTTATAACACACTACTAATGAAAGTATTTTCTCTTGGATTTGATTTGGTTTTTGACACAGGATCTCATATAGCCCAGACTAGCCTTGAGGGCTGACGATGCAAGCCTGGAATGACATATGCATCATCAATGATGGGGACTGCTCCCTCCCATGGCTTCATGCAAGCTAGTTACACACTCTGCCAGTTGACCTACATAATTGCAGCCCCCTTTTAAGGTTTTTGTAATTTTCAACCTGCTTCTTTCTTTACTTTTCTTTTCTCTCAGCTTTCCTATCTTTCTACCCAACTCTGCAGAGTATGTTCTTCAACCATTTCATACTTCTAGTCCTACTTCTGCTGTGGACTCTGCCTCTTATCCCAACAGCACTTAGCCATTTTATCAGTTCTCTCGCTAGAAGTGAGACACACTAAAGCCTTTGTCTTTCCCTATACCTACTATAGCAACCTCCCTCTGAAGACTTTTCCCTTTTGTTCTTACTCTGGAGTGCTGGGAGTTCCTGATCATCACAGACTCATGTTCTCTACTCTCAGCCGGGTCAACTGTGGTTAGAGGGTGTCTTTTGTTCATAGGTCATTAGCTGTCATACTCCAGGACGATACTGCATTTGGTATAGGAAGCTGCAACTCCAGTTGATGGCAGATACAAAATAACCCCAATCTTTATAGGACCAACCCTCAAATGCTTTCTGTAGAAAAAACAGAATACATTACCAAAAAAAAAAAAAAAAAAGTCCATTGCACCAAGGAAGGTACTCATTAGAACTCTTTTTCTTTCTTCTTCTTCTTCTTTTTTTTTTGTAGCGAGGGGTGGGGGGTGGTAGTGGTGGTGGATTAGACCAGGTTTCTCTGTGTACCCTCAGGTCTCCTGGAACTTGCTCTGTGGACCAGGCTGACCTCAAACTCAGAGATCTGCTTGCCTCTGCCACCCAAGTGCTGGGATTAAAGGTACGCACCACCACCTAGCCCTAGAATCCTATTTCTAACATCCCCCTATAAATGTCTCTTTTATTTCCTCAGATGACGGGATAAGATGAGAGCTATACACATGCTATACGAATATATAGTTTAGACTGAGCCCAGAGCATTTCTTTTGCTGTTCTAACTATCCCTAAGCCGAGGCCTGGGAACATCTAGCCTCTGTACAATCTAATCTTCCAAAGGTGACTAATTCAATTCAGCTTCCCTGGCTTCTCAATGAATTGCTCTGCTTGGCCACATTCTGTAACTTTGGCAATCTGTTCTAATCTTCTGGCTCCTTCTCATTCTCTAGCTCATCTGTCTTCACCTGTGTCTAGCTTGTTCTTTCACAACTTGCCTCTGTAAAACTGTCTGGACATAAAACTGCCATCTCCCCAGCTCTCCTCTCTCGTAGCCTCTCTTTCCCATGCTGTTCTCATGTGAGCTGGATATATCCTATTCTGTCAAACCTTTCTTTGATTGGCCACTGTCTGCCCTTCTATTAGACATCACTTTCAAACATGGCTGCTCCCTTCTACAAACTACCCTTTCCTTCACTGTTAGGGATTAAAGGTGTATACTAAGAGCATGCCTATAGTCCAGCCAGATCATAGTGTAATCCAGGGCATATCTGCATTCCAGGTGGATCACAGAGACCTAGAAGGTCTTTGGATGTGATCCCTTGCCAGAGCAGCCATGTTGCTGGATTAAAATTCCAGATAGATGGACTGGGCACCCTTATATGTAGGACCAGAACTTCATATTGGCATAGTACAAAACTTTGAAAAAGGTTCAAAAGACATTTTTTCTACAGCTACAAAGAAAACACAAACCTACCAATTTTTGTTAATTGGGAGTGGCAGGTGGTGGGACGCAGGGCTTTATTAATACTACGCATGTGTTTTACCACTAGGCTATAACCCCATACCTCCTAACTACTTCCCTCCCCCTTCCTTAGTTTACTCCCTATTCAACAGCAGTGGTGATCTCCAGCAGACGAACAATCAGCCATCTGTGAAGGGTAGTGAGTGGGCTGCCTGAGGAGAGTGCTTGCCCCACAAGCCTGACAACCTGGGTTTGATCTCAGGAAGCTACAAAGGGGAAGGAGAAAAGTGACTCCAGACAGTTGTCCTCTGACAACCCCCCCACACACACACACATCCACCCACCCATGCTTTGGCATGTACATACCACTCACCCACAAACACATTAAAAAGAATTCAAGTTTAAAGAAAGAACAACCTAAGACAGAGACCAGTCTCTCCTGCGTTGCTGCCTGTCCCACAGGGCTATCTTTCACAAGCACACTTGATTCCCTAGGACTGCAGGGATTGCTGCCTGTCCCACAGGGCTATCTTTCACGTGTACACTTGATTCCCTAGGACTGCAGGGATGACTCAGGGGAAGATCACGTGCTGCTCTTCCAGAGGAACGGAGTTTAGTTCTCAACACCCAAATCAGGCAGCTCACGAGTGCCTGTAATTCCAAATCCAGGAGGAATCCAACACCTGTGATCTTTGAGAGTACCTGCACTCACATGCACATAGACATATACAGACACACAAACACATAGTTAAAAAATTTTTTAAAAAATGCATCCCATGTAGCAAAAGATATTCTTGGCCATAACTACATTTCGGTCATAGTGTCCAACAAAGGTGTCTTTAATTGTGACTACAAGTCAGAGTTGTGGTACTTAGCAAACAGTTTGTGTCTAAGAAGGTAAAGTTCCTGGGGCTGAGGCATGTAGCTGGATTTGAACAGTCCCTGCCTACCTGCCTAGCATGTATGCACAAAACCCTAGGTTAGATCTCCTGAACTTCACAAAACATGTGTGACAGCATATATCTATAATTCCAGCACTTGGAGGGGGTGGGAGGGGTGAAGGCAGATGAGACAGCTGCTCTGAGGCTAGCCTGGGATACATGGGATCTTGTGTCCAAAATCACACAAGAGGGGAAAAAAAAAGGAGAAATTTCTCTCCCAGACATTCCCCACCCCCAAGTGATTTTGTTTTCACTAAAAGGCTACGAAGATAGCCCACCTGTCAGTAACAGCAAAACCATCCGTGTGCTCAGATCAATCTCATACCTTTGATAGGCTCCAGGAAGCCTTCATAATCAATGCCTTTAAAAAAAAAAAAAAAGGCATTTCCACCTGCCCTCCCAGGAGAGAAGACCACCCATGTGCAAACACTTTAATCATGCCTTCTCCAATCAACGGAGCAGAACAGCTCCAGGTGGCAAAGAAACAGAGACATCTTTTTGTTACCTGACCTAGATCAAAGGCCAGCTTGGGAGGTTCAAAGTCTTCCATACAGCCAATTCAGTGAGTTCCTGGGATCCATCGTAATGACAACACTAACTGCTCTCAAGTCAGTGTGCTTGTTTCAGTGCCTCCCCTCCAGAATCTATGTCACTATGCCCAGCTCATCTGCTCGTCTCAAGCCCTTGCCTTTACTCCTCCAGAATCCCTTCAAATATATAACTATGCAGATGGGGGGCGGGGGCTTAAGCCTTAGGCCTAGTTTCTTTTCATTTTCTACAGAAACTCTTTAAGCAGTAGTTCTCAACCTTAGCAATAGTAATAATAATAGCTTAAAATATTGGAGGGTGGGCATGGTAGTGCACACCTTTAATTTCAGCACAGACACATCAATAATAATTAAAGTTTAAAGAAAGAACAACCTAAGACAGAAACCAATCTCTACTGCATTCCTGCCTATCCCACAGGGCTATCTTTCACATATGCTTGATTCCCTACACAGCAGGGCCCACTGAAAGATAAATGTCCAGGACTTCAGAGATGACAAGAAAATCCCTGTGACTCTGTGAGTTCTTGGTCAGCCTAGTCTACTTTGAGAGACCCTGTCTCAAAAAACAAGCAAATAAACAAACAAATAAAAAACCTGATGGGCCAAAGAGATGGTTCAACAGATAAAAGCAAGCCTGAGAGAGAGGCTACATTCCATCCTAGCACCCACATGGAGGCTCACCACCATCTGTAACTCAGGAGATCCCATGTCCTCGGCTGGCCTCTCAGAGCACCAGGAACACAAGTGGTGCACAAACATATAATGCAGGCAAAACAAAACACAAATTTTTGAAAAGATACCATCATCCTTATTCTCCTCTTACTGTAATCCTTACTTTATAAATGAGGAAATGAGGCTCTGAGATGTCCTACGGTCTGACCGGCAGATCCAAAGGTCAAGCCTCAAGGTTCTGATCCCCAATTCTAAACAGTTCCTACCTATGACAGTACACTTAGATGACGGATGATCCCAATCCCCCAAACCAAATATTTAGACATCAACCCAGAAATCCTATTCTACTGCACCCATATGTTTCCCTTGCATTTTCCTGTGGATTCAGCACAAACAGCCCACACAACGGAATACAATCTGCCAAAATATAGTGCTTTAGAGAGGACTTCCTGAGAGGGTCTACCATGGCTGGTTCTGTCTTCCCTCATTCCTTCCTCTCTCCATCCCCTCCCCAGGCTATGTCCCAGCTAGGTTCAAGCAGTCCTCCTGGCTCATCCCTGAGTAGCTAGGACTATCGTGTATGACTCTATACCTGGTTTCCAAGGACTTTCCTCTACGTGTTAATAATTAGATCCTTCTCCATCATTGCCAGCTTTAATCCAAAGACGTTCCATTCTTTGTTTTCTTAAAAAGGAAGCTATATTGCTTACCTATCAGCCACTCTGTTGTTAGGACTAGTCAAATTATATATCCCATCAATCTTCCTGTATTTTCTTTATAGAGCACACAAAGGATCAAAATATATTCAGAACTGTATGTACCCAACACACTCTTGGGAATGTCAGCTATTCAGGAAGTTGAGGTAAGGATTGTCTGAGCCTAGTTTTTTTAGTCCATTTAGGCTAGACTGTTCAATACTCTTTCACAGACAGGGAGAAAGAAGAGTCAACCCCTCCCCCCAACATCCATGGGTTTCACATCCTCAGATTCAGCCAAATGCAGACATAAAAATAGAGAAGAAAAATTTGCCTCTGTACTGAATGCTTTTCTCGACATTACTCCCTATACAATATAGTACAGGAGCTATTTACATAGTATTTACATCGATTTACATATCACAAATAATCCATAGATTGTTTAAACTTTACAGAAAGATGTACAAGGGTCATATGCAAATAGCTATACCTAATTACGCAGGGGACTTGAGTATCATGCATTTCGGTACTTGTGCAAGGTCCTAGAAACAATTGCTGGGGATAGTAAAAATGGTAATAATGGCTGAAGTATACAGCACCGCTCCCAACATTAAAGTGGATTCTATGACCTACACAACTGGAAGACTACAGATTAGGAAAGACATAATCTTGTAATGGGTCAGTGACTCATCTGAGTGACTTGTTAGCCAAATTTCATTCTGGCTGAAACGTGAGACTGGTAGGAGATGCCAGGCATTCTATTGGAAAGAGGACACTTCGGATGCTGGATGGTACCTTTGAGATGTTACAGGACAAAAATCCAGTTTGTGCAGGTGTTCCATGTCCCCTGAGAGAGAAAAGAGGCCAAATCAGTCAGACCTATCCACACTTGCAACATTCTAGGCTCCAGATTACTTATCGTTTTACCCAGTCCCAACCTCAGCTCTTGCTCATGACTTTTAAAAATGTCTCTGTTGCACTCAAAGACATTCCCATTTTACTTCGCTATCATAGACTAAATATGTGACACTGCTGCCTACTTGCCTATACATACGGGTAAATATTTTAAGCTAAGCTTCCTTTACTACTACAATTCCTTCTGGGCTTATCTCTCAAGCACGTGGTACTATCTTCACTGACTTCTTCCATTTTTGAAATGTCTCATCTACATCCCACTGTGTTAACCCGGTCCACATTCACAGCCTCTCAAGAGTCTTCGAGAAAAAAAAAAAAAAAAGAATCCGTTCGTCCCACAGATGTATCTTTTTATGCCGCCTGCAGAGTTAACGCGTTCCACACAACTAAAACTCAACATTTTTTAAAAACCGTGACGGGCTCTCTCCCACTCTGACTCTTTGATTCGCCGAAACCTCATGACCCATATACGAACAGAAAAAGGGGGGACGAGTTACATTCAAGTGGAATTTCGACCGAAAATCCCTATGGACGTGATGCTGTGGGCGTGCAGCCCTGGCTCCAACCGGACACACATCCCTTGGGGGCGAGCGGGGCCACCTGTGACCAAGCAGGAAGTTTTGAAAGGTTTGCGCGCCAAAAGAGCCCAACGCATGCGCACACCGTCGCGGGCGGGGCGGGGCGGGGCGGGGCGGGGGTGGAGCCACGGCCTGGCACCGGATCTCGCGTTGTCTGGGGACCGCGCAGCGCTGAGGATTTTAGGTGGCGCTGTGGGGACCGCCCACCACTTCTCCTTTAAATCTTTTTCTTTCTTTCTTTCTTTCTTTCTTTTTTTTTTTTTGTCTATTCCTTTCAGCCTCGGTGTAGACAATAAGCGAAAGAGTTCAAGGCCGACAATTCTGTGGAAGAGTTATGGCTGCCGTGGTCGCGCTGCTGGTGCCTCAGAAGCAGAGTGAGATGAGCAGAAGCCAGATAGTCGATTGTCTTAAGATACCAGGGTTTGCCTTGGCGGTCCCCACTTTTTTACTGTGCAAAACAAAAGACAGAAAAACAAAACAAAACCAAAAAAAAAAAAAAAATCAAACCCTTGGCCCACGGCGCCTGCGCAGTGCTTGTTTACCGCCGGCCGAGCGCAGGCCCCCTTCCCTCCTCCTGCGCCTGCGCGGGTGACGTGGATTTCTCCTAGAAAACCGCGCCTGCACGTCTCGGGTCCGGAGAGCGAGCCGAGCGCGGAGTGTGCGGCGGAGATCTCGGAGAACGGAGAGGAAAACAACAACGCCCCGAAGTCGGCGTCGCGTCTGAGTCATGAGCACCAGTGGCCCAGGTGCTGTGCACTCACTCCGCCGTCGCTAAAGTGAGCAGCGGAGCCTGCGAGCGAAGACCCGCGGCGCTGACGCCTCATTCAAGGATGAACTTTGTGTAGCAAAGATGCAAATAAGTCTGACCCTGAGGCCCCAGAGTTCGAGTAATTCCTGCGTGGCCTAAGACTGATTGCTTGAAACAAGCTCAGAAAGGCGGCCATGCAAATTTTGAAACTAGAAAGAGATGACACTAGAAGCAGAAGCCTATATGCCAGTTTTTAAGAGTTTGAATGGCCCTTCAAAGTACGCTTCACGTAGACTCAGACGGTGCTCCTAAAATACTATTTGATAAGCATTGGTTATTTTAGATAGGATTATCCATTTGCTAGTAGAGGCAAACTGATTTGTGAAGGAATTTCTACTGATACATTCCAGTATGCTCAAAAAACATTAATAACTGGTAACTCAGCTAAGCCTGGACATTTTTTTTCTAGTTTTAAAAATAATAGAATTCTTTTGGCAATTTTATTAGAACCTACCTATTTCTTGACTAGTGAGTTTGACGTCTTTAAACTTGTAACATTTTTTTCTACCAGAAAAGTGAGATTTTAATAAGAGGGAAATGTATGTATGTGAACAGAAGAGGCCAGATTTTGAAGCCTTTTCATGCTTCCAACATTAGTCTCAAGAGAAGCTATCATCTCACCTCTGATTTTTTTTATGTTAAATCTGATAGTAAAATTTAGCTTATTTTGAACAATTTTTCTGTACAATCTGGGTATGGTGGTACATTGAAAGAAAAGAAGTGCTAGGGTTTGTAGCTCACTTGGTAGGCTCCTTGCCTGAAAGCCATGGATTTATCCAGAACTGAATAAAATGGAACTTGGTGGTACATTCCTGTGTATTCATTCCTCCTATAGAGGCAGGATCAGAAGTTCAGGGTCATCCCCACCTACATACATGTAGACCAGCCTGGGCTACATGAAACCCTGTCTTAAACAGGTTCTCTATTATAGATAAGAACAATAGCTTACTTGAAGTAAGCTGATAACCAGTTTCCCACACCTATATTGAACTGACATTTCCTTCATAAGAGAAAAGTACAGAAAGGGAGAATGAATTTCTTGTTCATATTTGTGATTAGTCTAACTCTTCCTTTATTAAGACTCACAGCTATCTTCAAATGGTTGGTTGGTTTTTTTTTTTTTTTTTTTTTTTTTTGGCTTGGTTGGTTGGTTGGTTTTATTTTGTTTTGGTTTTGTTTGTTTGTTTTTTCCTTTTTTGTTTTTTTTTTGTTTTGTCTTTTTCTGAAACAGGGTTTCTCTGTATAACCCTGGCTGTCCTGGAACTCACTGTGTAGACCAAGCTGGCTTCAAACTCAAAAATCTGCCTGCCTCTGCCTCCTAAGTGCTGGGATTAAAGGCATGTGCTACCACTGCCTGGCAGTTGGTTGTTATTTGAGAGAGGGTCTTGCTATGTAATGGAGGATGGCTTCAAATGTAGAATCCTCCTGTCTCATTGTCCCAAGTGCTGGGACTACAGAGGTGCATCACCATAGCCCCCCTAAAGAATTGTATTAAACATTATAATACGGCTCTAATGAAAAGTCTGTATGGGGACTGGAGAGATGGCTCAGTGATGAAAAGCAGTGGCTACTCTTGGAGTCCAGTTCCTACTATCCACACGGCAGCTCATAAACTCTTAGAACTCCAACTCCAGGGGATCCCATACCCTTTTCTGCCAGTGTGGGAACTGCATGTGATGTGTGTAAATGCACGTAGGAAACAATTTTTTTTTCCAAGAGATAAAGTCCAACTAGGTGATGCACCGCCAGTGCTAGTTCCTGGGAGGCTGAGACAGGAGTTTCAGGTGTTCAAAGCCAGCCTAAGGAGCACAGCAAAACATTGTCTTGGGGCTGGAGAGATGGCTCAGTGGTTAAGAGTACCGACTGCTCTTCTGGAAGTCCTGAGTTCAAATCCCAGCAACCACATGGTGGCTCACAACCATCCATAATGAGATCTGATCCTATCTTCTAGGGTGCCTGAAGACAGCTACAGTGTACTTACATATAATAAATAAATCTTTAAAAAAAAAAAAAGAAAAAGAAAAAGAAAACATTGTCTCAAACAACCCAGCAATGTATAACAACAGAAAACACAAAAAGGCAATAAAAGGTTGCTAGAAATATCAGTCCTGGGCTGTCAAGGCAACTCAGTGAGTGTATGCATTTGGCACCAAGCACAGGTGACCTGAATTTGATCCCCTGGAGGAACACAGTGGAAAGAGACAACCTACTCTTAAAAGATTGTCCTCTGGCCTCTACATGTGGGCTGTAGTGTCTCTACACTCAAACATTAAATGTAAGACATTTGAATTTGAAAAAGAAAGAAAAGCTTTGAGTTTCTAACTCACCAACATGTGATAAAAATTAGTGTAGGACTGGTAAGTGGTCAACAAAATGTCTTTCTTCATTGAAAAGGAATCCTTTGGTGAACAAAAGAATCGAACCAGAGTAATGGTCGCCCACTTAGCCTCCTGTGTAACTTAGAAAATACACTTTACGGGGGCTGGTGAGATGGCTCAGCAGGTAAGAGCATCGATTGATCTTCCGAAGGTCATGAGTTCAAATCCCAGCAACCACATGGTGGCTCACAACCACCCACAATGAGATCTGATGCCCCCTTCTGGTGTGTCTGAAGTCAGCTACAGTGTACTTATACTAAATAAATAAATAAATAAATAATCTTAAAAAAAAAAAAAGAAAGAAAATACACTTTACAATTAGTAACTGAAAAAATTGACTGGGTGGTGGTGGCGCACGCCTTTAATCCCAGCACTTGTGAGGCAGAGGCAGGCAGATCTCTGAGTTCGAGGCCAGCCTGGTCTACAGAGTGAGTTCCAGGACAGCCAGGGCTACACAGAGAAACCCTGTCTCGAAAAAACCAAAAAAAAAAAAAAAAAAAAAAAAAAAAAAAA
>JADRCD010165762.1:0-27687 GCA_019843815.1 Montemys delectorum | reverse complement strand
TGGTAATAAAGGGGAGGTAAGCGGAAATCTTACAAAAAAAATTTTTTTACAGGGCACCATGGAGCCGTTTTCTGACTTTGTGGCAAAATTAGTAAAAGCTGCAGAGAGAATCTTTGGTGATCCAGATGCAGCCATGCCACTGATCAAACAACTAGTGTATGAACAGTGCACTAAGCAATACCGAGCCACTATTACTCCATATAACTAGAGACTTGGATGAAGGTGTGTAGAGAGCTTGGAGGCCCGCTAACCAATGCAGGAAGCAGCTGCTGTGATGCAGCTGAGTAGAACAAATAAATACCCTTTGGCAGCTAGTACAAGTAGGCTGCGAGTGGAAATATCCTGGAACAAGACATCATAAAACAGGCTCATCGCACACTAAAATCTTATCTAATAAACAAAAATGGGGAGTCGAAGAGGCTCTACCATTAGTGCCACGAGTATAGCACTCTTTACTCTTAATTTTTTATGTCTTGACTGACCAATAGAAAGGCCCGGATCCTATTTTAATAAGATCCAGGGGAGCTGTTTGTGTTTTTCTGCAGGACAAAGATAACCCATTTTGGCTGCCAGAGCGACGACTCGTGGCACCTGAAGATGACCCCTCGAAGGACTCATCGTGATTCTCCAGATTTGGGTTCCTAGTATATGGGGGGAACAGCGATGGGCTATATTATCTGCCTATCCAAAGCCTATGCCAATTAGATATAATTCAGTTGTGTTCCCTAAGCTTTTTATAACTAATAAAACTGTGGGTTTGCTATACCTCCCATATGACCCTATGTGGGCACCCTTAGGAGAGAATCGCTCTTTGGTAGAGAGAGGCTCTCTCTGTTTCCAATTCAAGGACGATGGAGACTGTATCAAGTTAGCAAGCCAGGCCTTGGGAATGTTTGATGACGAACAAGGAGGCTGCTTATACTCTACTCAAAATACCAGCAACACAGACATAATCATTACAAGCAATACCTTTTGGCAAAAGGCGATTTGGATCAATGGTACTTTTATATCACCTAATGCCATTTATAAGGAACGTCCTTCTCAACCTAGGATAGCTCCCCATTGTAGTCTAGATAATGAAGAAACCATTCCTCCTTGGTCTGATTGTCAGTCCTTTCTTACTAGTTGGGCAAACCAGGATAAGACCTTTTCCTTCTCCCCTAATATGAGGTTTGACCCAGAAGGAGAGGAGGATATGAAACAGGGGATGTTTATTCAAGATTTCAAGGTACATCCTTTCCATAAGTGGTTACTCTGTGGAGTTAATGGTAGTTGCACAGATCTTAGTCCGTTGGTCTTTATTCAGGGTGGAACCACAGAGAAAGCCATCTTTAATGGCGTTTCCAAAATTTATCAGTTTCATAAGATAGCAACCCGGAGACGTGATGGAACCTAGAAAATATATAATAATTCTACTTTAGAAATTACTGGGGTTGATAAAATTCTAGAACAAATTGACTTTTCACCTACCCTGGTGTGTGTTTATCCCCCCTTCCTGTTTATTCTTTCAAATTCTTCATTTGAAAATTGTACTAATGATTCCTAATGTCTCAGTGTTGGACCGCCAAACAGGCAAGGCATGCCATGGTTGCTAAAGTGCCAAGATGGGTTCCCGTTCCCGTAGAAATCCCATCTACTCTGTCATTATTCAGACAGAAAAGAGATTTTGGAATAACCGCAGCCATTATAACAGCGATCTCTGTCACCGAGGTTGCAGCTACTGCCGTTGGGATCGCCATGTCTACCACAGTCCAAACAGGCACAGTTTTAAATCAACTATCTGCAATGGTTGCAGACGCAGTCGACCATCATTCTGCTAGTGCCCAATTAAAAGGCGGGCTGATGGTGGTCAATCAGCGCATTGACTTAATAGAAGAAAGAATGGATATTCTTTTCCCATTAGCCCAATTGGGGTGCGAAAGAAGGTTGGGTGCCCTGTGCATTACCAGCATGCAGTATGATAATTACACACAGGTAGCTAACTTGTCTAGAAAATTATCTTTATATCTTGCAGGGAATTGGTCGGAGGGATTTGATGAGACCCTTGAATCATTGCGAGCAGCAGTAGTAGCCATCAACTTGACACGAGTGGATCTATCACTGACTGAAGGACTCTCCTCTTGGATTTCTTCAGCCTTTTCTTTCTTTAAGGAATGGGTGGGGATTGGCCTGTTTAGTGTTGCCTTGTGTGCTGGCTTAGTGTTTCTCTTCTGGATGGTTTGCAAGCTCAGAGCCTTGCTGCACTAGAGCAAGGAGCCTCTCCCGATATTTGGCTCAGCATGTTAAGAACAAAATAAACACTCAAAGGCTAATGGTCAGCGAAACTTAGCTCTTGCAACCTGTGGGGTCTTATCCCATTGCACACGGGAGAGTGAGTCAAACTGTCATAAGTCCTCGAGGCCCGCTGCCTTTGGCCCCTACGATGGGATTAGGCTGATGCCATAAACCAGGAGCACACCAATGAGTAGTGATCCAAAGGATCCCACCGATCTCTTGGTGCTGGTAATGGACAGCACATCAGCTAGCCTAAGACACGGGGCATTGGCCAGTGCCTATCATTTAAAACAAAAAGGGGGAGATGTAGAGAGCCGCACCCGAGCCGGCAGCCTCCATTACAAGATGGTGCCGGCATCCGGTTTCTTCTCCCCTTAACAAGTAGTCTGTGCATGTGCCTAGGGCCAGAGCGCGCTAAGTCTCAGCCCATGTGCGCATGTGCTAGGGCCAAAAACACCAAGTCACAGCCTATCCCCAGGCGTCTCATGAGGTAATGAGCAAACAGCCAATCAGAGATGAACACGCAGCTCCAGGGTGTATATAAGCAGTGCATTCTCCAGGGCTCACTCTCTCCTTGCCACATGGTAATAAAGGTTTGCTGCAGAAGGATCCTGTGTGTGTGTCCATGTATTCCTGCCGGTAGGAAAATAGCACGGACCACAAACAATAAAGGAACCTGTAGAGTACGCCAATAGCTTATGCTCTAAGATCAAGAATTGACAAATGGGACCTCATAATTGTAAGAAGCCGCAGTGAGCGGTGATAGCCAGCAGATGGCGCGAACGACAGCTGGTGCCGAAACCCGGGAATGAAAAACACGGACAGCACGATCCTTCTGCAATCAATCTTTATTCCATCTTCTAGAGGGCGGGGGCCGACACCCCAAAAGCACTGTTTATATATGCCCTGGAGCGGCATGCTCATCTCTGATTGGCTGTTTGCTCAGAAGCACAATTCACCCAGGCCGGCTCGTGAGTTGGCGCGGATCTGTCCCTAGGCACATGCGCAGTTTATCTGTAAACTTGGGAGAGCACTAGATATCAACGCCATCTGCTGGCTATCACCGCTCACTGCGGCTTCTTACACATAATAAAGTTGCAAAGCTTCTGTAAGGGAAAAGACACTGTTAATAGGACAAAATGGTAACCAACAAATTGAGAAAAGATTTTTACTAATCCTTTATCTGATAGAGGGCTAATATTCAATGTATACAAAGAACTCAAGAAGTTAGACTCCAGAGAACCAAAAAACCCTATTAAAAATGGGGTACAGAGCTAAACAAAGAATTCTCAAGTGATGAACACAGAATGCCTGAGAAGCACCTAAAGAAATGCTCAACATCATTAGTCATCATGGAAATGCAAATCAAAACAACTCTGAGATTTCACCTCATACCAGTCAGATTAGCTAGGATAAAAGACTCAGGTGACAGCACATGCTGGAGAGGTTGTGGAGAAAGAAGAACACTCCTTCATTGCTGGTGGGATTGCAAACTGGTACAACCACTCTGGAAATCAGTGTGGCGGTTCCTCCAGAAATTAGACATAGTTCTACCGGAGGACACAGCTATACCATTCCTAGGCATATACCCAGAAGATGTCCAACATGTAATAAGGACACATGCTCCACCATGTTCATAGCAGCCTTATTTATAATAGCCAGAAACTGGAAACAACCCAGATGTCCCTCAACAGAGGAATGGATACAGAAAGTGTGGTACATCTACACAATGGAGTACTACTCAGCTATTAAAAACAATGAATTTATGAAACTCTTAGGGAAATGGATGGATCTGGAGAGTATCATCCTTAGAGAGGTAACACAATCACAAAAGAACACACATGGTATGCACTCTCTGATAAGTGGTTATTAGCCCAGAAGTTTGGAATACAGGAAGAACAACCCACAAACCACAAGAAACTTAAGAAAAAGGAAGATCAAAAGGTGGACATTTCATTCCTTCTTAAAAGGGGGAATCAAATACCCATGGAAGGAGTTGCAGAACCTAATTATGGAGCAGAGACTGAAGGAAGGACAAGCCAGCCTAAATATAGCTATATCCTGAAAGGCTCTGACAATACCTGACTAATACAGATGTAGAGGCTCACAGCCATCCATTGAACTGAGTACAAGGTCCTCAATGAAGGAATTAGAGAAAGGTTCTATGGAGCTGAAGGGTTTGCAGCCCCTTAGGACAAACAACAATATGAACTACCTAGTACCCTCAGAGCTCCCAGGGACCCAACCGCCAACCAAGGACTATACATGGTGGGACTGATTGTTTTGGCAGCATGCGTATAGTAGAGGATTTCGAAGCTAATCATCAATAGGAGGAGAGGTCCTTGACCCTGTGAAGGTTCTGTGCCCCAGTGTAGGGGAATGCCAGGGCCAATAATGGGAAAGGGTGGGTGGCAGGCATGGGGATGGGGGAGGCAACAGAAGTTTGTTCTTGTTGTTTTTGTTTGTTTGTTTGTTTGTTTTTTGGAGGGAAAACTGGGAAAGGAGAAATTTACATGTAAATAAAGAAAATACCTAATTAAAAAAAATAAAATAAAATGACTATGTGAAATAATGATAAAGCTAAGAAGGAAGATGGTGAGACTTATGATGCCTGTAGTAACAGACATCTACATCCTAATAAGCTGATTGTTCCAATAGAAGTAAGGCCAGGATTGGATAAACTTAAGCACCACTCGCAGAGAAGCACCACTCACAACCTATTGTTAATTGTGATCGATAGATTTCACAGACTTTAACAATTGCCACACACAATGCTATCAACAAAAAGGTATGGGCAATGTATAGTGCTTGTCCAGTGGGAAGTTTTCATACTATCCTAGAATATTGTTCTTATGTTAATTAGTATTTGAATTTACTTACAGCCAATGCTTCTATAAGGATTATATATAACCTAATACACTTTAACATTGACTCTTATAATGAGTACTTAGTTATACTACCTCTATAGCTCATTACATCACTATATGTTTTTAGTGTTTCTTCTTTAATTCTGTTAATTATAATATAAAACAAATGAATTCAATTCTTTTCCAGTTATTTTGTCTCAAGGTAAATTATTTCTTTTCTTTTTATACCAATGATTGAAGATAGAATTCTTGTTTATATTTTATAAATATAATTCATGGAAAGTATAGTCATTTTTTGAGGTTGAACAGCCAGAACCGAATGATTCTTTCTTTTCCATGGGGATGACATTGGCACAGGGAGCCTCTACTGCTCCCCCTCCATCGTCTTTATCTGTGGAGATGATCCAAACACAACTGCATCTTCTGGACAATAGTGTAGCCATTCCTATTCTGTAAGGAAGTTTAGTGCTCCCTGAGCAATTTCACGGAGCAATTTGGTTGCTCCTGCTTTGGGGTCAGAAGTAGTATCCATCAAAGCCATGGTAAAAGTAGAGCATTTCTCACAAAAATATACTAAGACATAACAAAACGGAAGGATAGAGAGTTTGTGGGTATTCCTGTACAAACTAAGTATTTGCAACATCCATTAGACAGCTTGAAAAGGACTGTGTCATTCATTGGTTTAGGTCTTGAATTTAAGCAACTATTTAAATAGGCAGAATATATTATGCATCCATACGCTTGTATATAGAACTAGCAGATAAGAGATGACTGCAAATTCTTTGCCATTCTACCTCTCTTTGAGATATGGCTCCTTTATCATTTTCTCTGTTTATGAGTAGTTTCTGTAAGTAATCTGAACAACGAATAGAATGCAACCCAGGTGGTGGTATGTCTGTATCTTTCAGTTCAGCTTCCAGTTCTATCTTGGCATGCTTCCTTCAAGAAATATTTTCTAAGGATGAAGTCAGATGTTATTTAGAAAATCAGATGACTCTGATACTGTCATCCTGGCAGAGCCTGAGACCTGTGGAAAAGGCCTACATGATAGGATGCCAGGTGGGCAAAAATACCAATGTATATTACATGGTAGGACCACTGAGTGAAAACTACATCTTAAGCTCAACCATCATGTCCAAGACACTCTAGAGAGATTATGGGAATTAGAGTCAACTTGCCTAGAAAACTCCTTTGATATTCCTGGGCCAGTTACTGCCTCTCAGTTCAAGCAACACCTGTTTTATAATATTATATAAATAATGATATGCACAATAATGTCATAAAATTTTGTTTACTTAAAAACATAATAGGCAGATTCTATAATAATTACCAAAAACAGAAACAAAGGTGAAATTTAACTGAACAAGAATGACCATTTTCAAAATGGTAGCTTTCCTGTCACTGTTACTTACTTAATTGTAGGATTTGGGGATTAACATCCTTCATTTGATAGTTTTGAAAAAAAGAAAAAGGTTAATTTCATGGTACTTGTGAAAAGTAGTAGTATTTTAGAAGATTGAAGAAAGATTATTTTCTATAAATAAACTGGTAATATACTAAAAGAAAATCATAGAAAAAACAATTTTCAAAGAAATTTGGAATACAAGAAAAATCTTCCTTTTTATACCAGTTATGATCTAAAAGTTATAATAACAAATATTTCAAAGATATTGAACTTAAGGGCATAGACATGTGCATATATATAAATGCATGTTTCTATATCTTTTGCATCTGCCACAGAATCAGTTTTGAACCTATTTTATGTTAGATAATAGACTGAATACATGAAATACCAGAAAAATTCCAGAAAAACAATAATATAAGCATTGCTCAAACTCCATAAAAGAATAAAGATGGCACAACAGGACAGAAGAAAAGAGCAATACAATGTTAGGGGCTGAGAAATAAAACACAAAACAGACTTATCGAAATCAGAGATAAGCTGAAATCTACCACTGAGTCCCTGGAAGAACTGGAGTGGCAAGTATATTCTCAACTGATAATAAAGGCAGGACTGGAAAAATAGACCCTGTTCAAGTGTACCTGACTACTCTCCTTGGCTACATACTTATATCTCCCTATGTCTTTATTCTCTTCAGAGAAGATAGTTACATGATTTCATGGTTCATAGCCAAGAAACCATACAAAGAACAAGGTGACACTACATTCTGTGGTCCTCATTCAGCTCTGTCCCTTCTCACAGTAGTGGATAAGATAGTGACTTCCATTCCCCGTCACCAAATTCTAGAAACTAAGCCAAAGTGACTGACTTTAGAGTAGCAGGCTATATCAGTCAGACTTACGTTACTGTAGCAAATAGCTGTACTAACCAATTTATAAGGATAGATAGTTTATTTGGGACTACAGGTCTGGAGAGTTCAGTTCTAAATCATTTGGCCCAATTGATTTTGGAACTGTGGTGAGGTATTATGGCCTGCTTAAAACAAACAAACAAACAAAACAAACAAACAAAAATGTAACAAAGGAAACTTCTGGATTTTCAGTAGCCAAAAACTGAAATGAGAGAAGAGAGGGCTAGATCTCAATATCTCTTCTTTTCTCAAGTTTAAAATCCCCCACTAGTAATAATACAAGGAGAAACCAACCCTTTAGTGTACATTATGACTTTTATAATTAGTCATGGAGGTCAGAGGATAATAATAATTCCCACAGTGTCGGGGAAAGCATATTTAAACTTTTGGTCAGTATCAAAAATCACAGAGAACAAAAAGGAGATATGTGCTTTATACCCAGCCACAGACTGGATTTCTCAGGTCTTCTATTCCAATCTTTGATATCCTAGGGACAAAGGATTGTACCAGAAATATGTGGCTAGGAATAGAAATAAAGACAGTTTATTAAGAAAGGAAAAACACTGCCAAGAATGGGAAGGGACTAGGGAGCTGAGGGGAGATTCTCAAAATTTTTGAGCATTGATGTCTACAGACCTCAACACCATGCTTGCATTTTGCACATTTGGGTGTGGTGGGCTTTCCTTGTGTATGTTGTGTTCCTTAGATGAAGCTCAGGTGGAGAAGGGCTGCCAAGCTTCCTCTGGAAACTGGCCAGAACATGTTCAGTTTGTTCTGTATGCATCCCTGTTGGAGAAGGGTTTCCCTCCTCCCGGGTTTCTTTCATTTGTTATCATGTTTTAGTCTCTAGTCTCACTGGTCTCTAGCCACCATAAGAGACCACTTTCATTGTATTGTTATTAAATAAAGAACAAATATTTCACAGACATTTAATTATACAAGGTTTAGTGTGTTTTCTGTTTGTTTCAGAATGCTTTTCAATGAAAAGAAAATGTGTATAATCAATTTTCAAAAAAATTTTTAAAGAATTTCTTAATGTTATATGCAAAATGGTTTATTTTTCTAAAGAAAATGCTTATTTCTAGGACACTAAAAACACAAAGCAAATGAAATTTTATTACTGTTTTCATTCAAAACCCAATTACAATTGAGGCTTCTTTTTTTTCTTAAATAAAAAAGACAGAGAACTTTAGCAAGGCCTATTTTTATGCTCTCTGAAGTAAACAATCAACCATGTGATTTTGCAGAGAACTTGTTGCTTTACACTCTGTGGTTGGTCAGGCCACACTGTGTTCTTTTGTATTACATCAATGAAGAAGCCATGAATAGGACTATACCAAAGATATATGGTTAGAAATTGAAACAGACATGGACCTAATGTAAATATACTAGGTACTCAGTGTCAGAAAATATTCTAAGCATTTAACCAATCTTCTGAGCACTGTCAGCAAGCTGAGCTGAGCACAGCACTCAACTTTGAAGGACTTAGATCCAGCTCAAGGGGAGGTTCCAAGGCCTCACACTATTACTGAGGCTATGGAGCACTCACAAAAAGGGACCTAGCATGACTGCCCTCCAAAAGACCCAACAAGTAGGTAAAAGAGTCAGATGCAGATATTTGTACCCAACCCATGGACAGAAGCAGCTGATCCTTGTTGAATTAGAGAAGACTGAAAGAAGCTGAGGAGAAGGGCATCTCTGTAGGAGGACCAGCAGTCTCAATTAATCTGGACCCCCAAGATCTCTCAAACACTGGACCACCAAACAGGCAGCATACCCGAGCTGATATGAGGCCAGCAACACACATACAGTAGAGGATTTCCTGGTCTGTGCTCTTTCAGAGATGATGCACCTACCCCTCAAAAGACTGGAGGCCTCAGGGGCTTTAGAGGTCAGGTCGAGAATGGGGTGGCGGCATTCACATGGAGACAGCAGGGTGGGGAGGAGGTGTGGGATGTGGAGCAGTGGGAAGGTTGATGAGGGTGGGGCAAGGAATGAAATATGAAGTGTAAAAAATAAATTACTTTAATTAAAAAAAAAAAAGTGTCCTGGGCTTGCAGCTGCACATCAGCCAGTTTGGTGGCTCACTCCGTTAAAAAGTCTCTTATGTTACATTTAAAAGTGAAGGACTGTCTCTGACTCTGTTACCTTTTATTGTATCCCTTTCCCCAAGCTGGACTGTCTTGTTGGGCCTCAGTGAAAGAGGAAGTGCTTAGTCCTGCTGTGACTTGAAGTCCCTAGGGCAGGGTAGTAACTAACTGGGGGCTTCCCCTTCTCCTCAGAGAAGGGTAGGGAGTAATAGGGGGAACTATTTGTAAGGGTAGGTCTGGGAGGAGGAGAGGCTGAGGTCAGAGTACAAAGTTATTTATAATAATTTATATTATAAATTAATATAGATTAATTTGTAAATAAATTAATCAATGGGAACAAAAGAGTAGCCTAGCACTGGAGAGACAGATCAGTGACTGAGAGCTCTTGCTGTTGTCCCAGGGGACCCAAGATTGTTTCCCATTGCCTGAGTCTGCTGATTCACTGTGCCTGCAATGCTAGTTACTGGGGATCTGACGTCCTCTCCTGGCTTTCTAGTCATCCACGGACACATGGCAGACACCTACAAGCATAAACATACATGTAAATAAAAATAAATTTAAAGAGTAAATACTAAAGAGTACAGGAGACGCATGTTATTCTACATCATCCTCCAGAGAAACCTAGCTGACTATTGTGGGTCATCGATAGTTTGGAATAACAAAAGTACAATATTGAAGCAAAAAGAGCATAAAGCATGTGCTGTTCATAAATGCATATGCTCATATTTCATTGATTTTTATGTCCCCCTCAGAACACATAAACACCTTCCATAGCTCTTTGTCAGCTAGATTAATTTTTGTTTTAAATCCCAGTGCTGTTTCTTCTCATTTCCAAATGCTTGCATTTTCTCTTACATATCCCCCTGGGAGAGAGATGATGAATTTCTTTTTTTTTCTCCAGTAGTGTTTCTTTGGTATAATACTTAGGGGAAGTGATTTTTCCTGTTGATTTCTTTGATGCTCATTCTTCACGTGCTTTCTGCACACACTGCTTTTGTGTTTCTATTCTTCCTTTTCAATTACACAGAACTCGGTGATATTACAGAGCTACAGGAAAGCTTGCCTTTGCTCCCTTGTTTTCAATTATTTTGATTTAATCTTAGATTCAAAAATGGAGTTTTCTCACTGAAGAAATTTCTCACTTTATTATTAGTGTTGAGAACTGTTCCAGGCTGCTGCACACATTTACATGTAGTTAATGCTCAGGATGGCTGTAGCACATCTCCCATTTTTCATCCAGTAGTATTTCATTACTCTCTTGAGCCCTGAGTCTTCCAGTTCAGGATGTGACTGGAGAGCACTTCAGGGTTATCTTCAGGCTTGTCCCTTGACAAAGGAGTAACAGTAATAAATGCAGAACTGAGGACCAGTCAGGCAAAGCCTTGCATTATACAGGTATGAGTGGAAGATGAAATCTCTCTGCTATCCTTCCCAGAGAGGGACTGTCACCCTAGATGACTCTCATGTCTTCTGGGAGAAATCAGATGGATCAAGCTGGGCCTTCTTCATGAGTCTGCACAGCAGACCTCAGAGTGGGTGGGCTGATGTGGTACAGAGGCTGTGGAAAGAGAAGCAGGGTGGTCTAAGTGCCTCCAAAGGGTCCTGGGGATTCAGAGTGAGGCTGAATCTACATAATAAGACACAAATCTTATCTTTAACCTTGTCTGTTTTAAAATGGCATCATTATTCATAAGGAAAAATACTAATATGGAGATCAGGGATTTCTGTTAACGTTTTTCCATTCTTTCTGTGAAATAAAATTATTCAGTGAAAACTTAAACTTTTAAACTTACAAAAAGGAAACAGGATGATTTTTTTATTGAATTAGTTATTTGGCAATTTCATACACTTACATAGTTACTATTTGCACTCATCCTTAATCCTTTTTTATTTCTCTCTGTATCTCTCACACTTGTCAGCCATGGCTGCTTCCTATAGTGTCTTTCCACACATTTACAGCTTTTTGTTTTGTTTCATGACCCCTCGATTTTAACCAGGACTATTTGTGCGACCAAATGTTTCAAGCTATTTATTGGCACAGTGTGGGCTTACTAGTAGGTACACAAGGCAATGACTAACTATCCCTGCCCTGTTACAAATCCATCTGTAGCTAATATAATAGCAAGGAGGGGAAGGGCCTCATTAACTACTCCCTGATCCATGATGGACTATTGTTAGGCCTAATCTTGTACAGGTCCAGCACATACACTTCCACTTCCTCTGAGAACATGTTTTCACAGCCATCTCATGCCCCCCCACACCAGCTTTTCACAGCCTATTTTCCTACTCTCTGGCTCTTGCTTTCTGTCATCTCTCTCCTGTGTGATGATGCCTAGCCTTAGAGAGGGTGGAATTAGGATTTTCTTTTTAGCTAATGACTGGCCTTCACTTACTCTCAGTTTCTTGAGCAGCCATATCTCTCTGTACCCACCCATGCTAACTACAGAGAGAATTTTCTATGACTAAAGATAAGAGTAGCATTTGTCTATAGATGTAAACATAAATACTAAAAATGGAGTTCGTTTTCATGCCAATTTTGCTAAAGAATTGTAGTAAATTTTCTAGTTTCAAAATTCCCCATAAATGCAAAATTGCCATCTTTCGCAACAAACAGAATATTAAGAACCCTGATGACCACATGAGAATTAAAATCTGGTGTCTCATCTCTGGGGAGAGCATAAGCTTTGCATCCAGTCATCTGTTCAAGGACTGGATGGCTGTAAAGTTCTGACATGAAATGCTTGGGAATAAGTTAGTATGCCATTTGAAATAGTAACAAAAATAAGAATTGATGGCTAATTCTGCCATTTAATATCTCTCAAATCTGATTTTCTTCCTAAGAAAGTAGGAAAATGTGCATACTCTTATTAATGTGGTTTTTTAACTTGTTTGAAAACTTTGTCATGTAAACCACATGAATATACAGAGCTGGAACTGCCCTGTTGTCTGCTGATAAGCTGAGGAAGACACTAGGAAGAATTCCATTGCACTACTGGCAATCTCTTACAGTCTGAACTTCAGCAAAGCATTAAATTAGTTCTTATCTAAGATCTTCTGGCTTCAGTTTATGTGTGTGATACAATCGTCAAAGGGAAATATACAGATTTTGAGAGTATCATTCCTTATAATCTGAATTCACTCTCTTATGTGATGTGAGACAAGGCAGTCTAGACTCATGAAAAGAGCATGAATAAAAAATTCAGAATATCTCGATATTAAACCCTCCTTATACTACTCAGTATTTGTGGGCCATCAAGCAAACTTCTTTTAAGCTTAAAATACTTATTTATAAATACCAGCTATCTTTTAATGATGCTGTAAAGACCTTACTTCATGTATATAAACTACCTAGTAAAGTATTTAGAACTGCATTGGGATTTTTACTGTCTCGATTTCTATATAATATCCCTATCTCATTCACTTTTACCCAAATGACATCTTGAGGTCTGATTAGTTACAGAAAAGAATTTTACCAATGAAACCTCCTCAGACAAACCATCAAAGCAATTTAAGTCTCAAAAATTGTCTTTTGAGGTTTTCTCTTGGTTAAGCATCTCTACTTATATGATTTACTTAACAAGGAAATCATCATTTTGTTCTTTAATACTGTTCAGAAGAGAAAAGAGGTAGATGCATAACCATATCACTTAATGTAGTGGCTATTCCTGGTTGTCAACTTGACTATATCTGAAATGAACTACAATCCAGAATTAGAAGGCTCACCTGTGGCCCTAATCTGGAGGCTGAGAGATACAAGTTTCCAACCTGAATCTTGGCATGGAGATCTTGAGGTATAGTGGCTATGAATCCCAGAAGATTAAGTTGGAAGATCTATGAGTTCAAGATCATCTGGGATTAAAGGTGTGGTGGCATAGTGGCTATGAATCCTAGAAGATTAAGATTGGAAGATCTACAAGTTCAAGCAAGTTCATCTGGGATTAAAGACGTGGTGGCACACACCTTTAATCTGGGCCACACCTTTTGCTGGAGACCTATATAAGGACATTGGAAGAAGGAAGGCTCTCTCTCCTTCGCCTGCTTGCCTTGTGGGACTGAGCAACTGCTGGATCCTTGGACTTCTATTCACAGCTGCTGCTGACCATTGTTGGGAGTTGATTGTTGGGAGTAGGACTACAGACTGTAAGTCATCAATAAATTCCTTTACTATATAGAGACTACAATAAGTTCTGTGACTCTAGAGAACCTGACTAATACACTTAACCAAGTAGTAGCTAACTTTCACATCTGAGTCTCTGTCAAGTATAATCTCCTTATTCATACATGTTCCTGAAATGCTTCTGTCTACCATCCTACCTATAAGAAAACTCAAATATCACTGGAGGTTAAGTTTATGCTCAATCTGTTCCCAAGAAGGTTTCCTGTCCACTTGTATACCTATGAAGTCTTCAGATGAAAATTTTTAACACTTTCTGACAACACATTCCACTTCCCTTATGTAATCGTTTACCCATTATCATTCTGAGAGAAATTCTGTGTTTTATTGTGTTTGTAAGGGAGCTCAAAATTGTGCTGTGAATTTGTACCATTTTAATTGTACAAATAAATCAGACAGAAAACAAAGTTAACTTAAAATATCTCAAAGAATTCTAAGTCCTAAGCTGATAATTTTTGGGTGTCTGTTCCAATGTTCTAATTACCACACCCCAAGAGAGTTCATTGCACTTTTGCTTACTATTATTTGTGTATCCTATTAACCCATTAGGTGGGCTGCTGTTGCTTTCTTGGTTTCTTTCTTGGTTGTTTGAGATGTCCCAAGTACTGGAAGAAATCAGTCTTCAGTGGCAAGCACAGGAGCAGACAGCAGCCTTTGCCTACAGTTACACAAACACTAGCAGTATCCATGCAATATTTATTTGACTTTTCAAAATAGATGTCTTTCTTCCCTGAGGCTGTAAATCTAACCCTCTTTTTTCTAGGAACAAAATACTGTATACTGTAGAAGGAAGACAATGGAAGAATCACAGTAGTAAAAGAGGGAAGCAGTAACAGGAAATTTCAAGCTATTCAGAGATCTGAATAAATTCTAGAGAAAAAAGCTAAATCAGAGTATTATGGGTGAAGAATGTAGTCTTACAATGGAAAATTACTACCTTTCAAGGACCTATTTTAAATATCAAGCTCTTCCTAGACACTTAAAATTATATGTGATTTTATCAAAGTAAGTCATTTTGTTTAAGAAGTAAAAAATAATACCATTGTACTAATATATTTTCCATAATGTGATAATAAGGTTTCATATAAATAAGGTTGGTGTGAAAATATGTTGCTATATAGTTGAAGATGACCTTGAACTTCTGACCTACTGCCTCCACCTGTCAAATGATGGGATACAGGTATGCACTCACAAAAAAAGGCAATTCCAAGACTTCTAAAAAAGGCACGTTCCAACTTCCAGTTACAGAGGCATCCCAAGAGTTAATGGTTTAGTTGATATGAATGGTCAGGCAAGAAAATACATCAAGTTGAGCATTAAGAAGAACTATGAAGACCCTCAGAGTTCTGAGTCTATGTGGAAAGTATTTCCCCTAGCTCATCATCTTTCCCACAACATTTTTCAGTCTCCAACTATTCAGTTAATAAAATGGTTTTTAGAGAAATCATGCCAGTGTTCACTGTCTTATGATAATGAAGGAAATTGTTGTCTACTAGAGAAATGTAAGTCAATAAAACAATAGAAACCAGACAATAAGACAATTGACCAGAACTCTCTACCTGATGAGATATATTGCTTTCAATCATAACTGCAATTAAACTGGTTAGGTGAAAATTTTTGGTATCTTCTTTATACTTGAAAAATATGTTTCCTCAATGATTCATCTTCTGGATGAATGTTCTCTGTAAGGCACCTTCCCCAAAATAGTTTTACTTCTGCCTCAAGCTGAGGATGATACTACAGCTTTATCAGCCTTATTAGTAGAAGTTAAGTATGGATAAAACTTTCCATTGCATGATTATTCCAAGGATTTTTTCCCTCCTGATTCCTGTAGAAAATAATGTGTTTTCATTCTCTACAGTCCTATTAGGAGAGATAAGTTATTAATGAAAAGCCACTATGGGGAATGGACCTGAGAACCAGCTGTCCTAAAGGGACAGAGGACATGCAAGTACAAAGCAGTCTGAAAGTTCAAAATGCTCAAGTGTACAAAAGACAGGACCAAGGAAAGCTTCAGTCCATGATCAGAAGATTTATTTCCAATATCTACATAGTTCTGAAAAGAAAATTAACAAATGGCATGGAATAGACATTGAAAAATTTGCTCAAAATCTATAAAATCTAATATTGGAAAAGCTATTTAATTTTTCCCAGGAAACTTTGGAGCAGTCACTCAGCTAAAGATACAAAGGCTATACTGTGTCTCCAACACACAGATACTTCCTAACTTGCACCTAGAAACTATATCTCTGAAAATTGAATCAAATAAGAGCATCATTCCATCTGGATAACCCCCAAAAATGATGACTGTAATCTAAGAACCTTGAGATATCCTCCAATCATCGTGAGATGAAAGAAGCCCCAGATACATAAAGAAATAGAAGAAAAAGCTCAGTAATGATTTAGAATTAAGAAATGATATATGAGAAACTCCCCGATGGAATTAGGGACATTTTGGATTATCATTTGCCAGACCCTTTATAGTTTACTTAATATGTAGTATTGATAGCCATTAAATTTTGACCATTGCTAGAATCACTTGCATTTCTTGAAAGAGGGTGTCACTATGTAGACAGGATGGACGTGAACTCACAGAGATCATCAGCCTGCCTTTTTGTCCCAAGCATCAATATGCTTGGTAAGCAATGTCTTAGGGAACTATGCAAGAGACTCCAGGAAAAAAATGGGAGAAGACCTTTCATCTCAGGTGCGTTTTATTCCCTAGATTTTTTTTTTGGATGAAACTGTATGCCTCTTGCTACAAACATTTTCACTCAATTTATAAAACTTGGTTATCCTTGATGGATGCTAGAATATAACTATAGAACCCAATCTGGTAGAAGGATATGCTGGGTGCTGTCCTCAATGTACTCTGAATATGAATATGGCCTTCTGCATTGCTTTTGTGCTTTCCCAGATATAATCTACTATGTGTGCCAGGCAATTATGTTTAAATTTGCCTGTTCTGAGAAAGGTCTGGGAAAGTTCTGCTCTGTTACTATTTAGTAAGTGCTTACTGGTGTTCAATTACATGTTTTCCTAATCATGTTTGTCTGAACTCAGTCTCTTCAGATCATAGCTTTCTCTGCCCCATTTGTACTAAAGTATTGTATTTTAATAAAGACAACCAAAATTTTTCCACTTAGAACCTAACTTAGAAGACATAATTAAAACAAGCAAAACATTTAAACTCCAAGACTTAGACTTTATTTGTACAAAGTAATAATTTGACAGAACTAATGAGAGAGTTGGAGACTACAAATATTCTGAACACATTTGGTAATGATTAGTTCTCACAAATAACTAATGGTTCAGAAAGGTCTCTGTGTGATAGATTTGAAGATTCTTTATCCAATATTCACCAAAGATTCTCAAAAACACCAATCAACACAGCATCAAAACAGTTTTCAAAACTGACGCTGCCCATACAGCTGTTTTAGGGTCTCCTCAAAAAGGCTCAGGGCTGTATCTTAATCACCACTATGTACAGTTTTGTTTAATAATAAGCATACAGTTGTGAGTGCCCTAAGTGTATCATTTAAAATAGAAAGCATTGAAATCAACAAATTAAGGCACTTCAGGTAAACATACAAAAAGTAGTTTTCCAGGAAAGTGCACTAATTGTAATAGAATAAACAAACAATTGAGTAATTTTATGAAGAAAAAATAGAAACAAGCCAACCCTTTCAACAAACACTAGATGACTACTATGCAAAGGCCACTAGGAACGAGGAGGGTAAGGGTCAGGCTGTAGTACATATTCCGGAGATATGATCTCTTCACACCCATCAATTCTGTCGCACAGCTGGACATGTTTTGTCACAACACATGGGTAGAGATAACAGGTTGACAGACACTGCATGATTGAAGGTGTAAAAGAGGGGCAAACCCTTACAAGTTATGGAACTTCAAAAGACATGTCAATGGGACCCTGGTTCAAAATGCTGATATGTCTGTCCTAGGAAGATGAACACAAAGAACAAAGAGCTTCCTGAGGAAAGTCAGGCTAAAGCTTTAAGACAGACATGCTATAATAATTTCTTTGAGTGTTGTCAAAGTCTTTGGTGAAGATTGGATAAATTAAAGGAAATGTGAGACAAACGTTCCCTGTGCATTTCTGGGGCATTGAAAAACAAACAAACTGGATATCTCCAGGACTAGGAACCTGCATGCAAATTAATAAAATCTTTTTGGAAAAACATTTCACAGTGCATATCCATTTAATCTAGGAATTCTACTTTGGTAACTGCCTAACATGAATGAATGCTTCTGTAATCCAATAGCAGGAGTGAGAAAGCCTGTAGCGGTTCTGTATGATGTATGATGTAGTGGTTATGATGTCACAGAGAGAAACCTGTCTTAGAAAACATGGGGTCTGTGTATGGATTGGAACTTTCTATAAATCTTCCAGGTGATCAAAACAAAATGCTTCCCTGGATCTATTGCTGTATATTTTGGTCAGTTGTGAATTTGAGACAATCAAAACAAAGTCATATTAAAGTTTGTCTACTCATAAAAAAAAGTCAAGAGAACATAGTTACTATTAGAGTTGTAATTACTTAGTAGAAATATATAATGCATTTGATCTTTTTATTCATTTGGAAATGTTTAAATTTCGTTATTAACAGATGCACTTATTACAAACTTCAAAGGTGTTCACCCAAGGTGTAGGCAAAGCAGGAAATGAAATTTTAAAAGGGGATTTGTTATTTTAAAGGTACAATTATTATTAACGCAGCTTGAAAGTACTGAAAAAAATCAAAGCTAATTCATGAAGCTGCGGGACTTGATACAACCGTAGGTATACAGTGGAGAGAGAAAAAGGGGTCCATAACCAGGCAGAGAGTTATTTTCTTTGCTCCTTTCTGATACTCATATTTGTAGCATTAATGTGAAGCAGTGCTATTGAAAATGTTAATTTAATTCTATCACTAAGTCATCAAGAATGCATGCACATCAATAAATTTAGTTTACATGTCAAATATGTGTTTATTTTTATATACAGTTATATATCACTTCACATGTGCACTGTGTATATGTGGGCATTTTGAAACAGGTTAAAATACATTGAGGTTCTAGACATTTACCAAAGATTACATACCCAATTTTAATGAGAACCACTAGGCAAATGTAATTGCTTCAGAAGATATTTGCTTGGAAGACTACATTATGGGACTGGTTCTTTTGCTGGTTTGCTTATTGGAAGGAAGTGAAGTCAAAGAGTTTAGGCACACTTTTGTCACAGGTCAAAGGAAAGGGTGAAATTGATTTAAATGAGAGTGAAACGGGCCTGTGAGTACTAAAACCTCTTTCCACCTTCAACAGTAAAAAATACCACAATTCAACTTTATAGAAACCGGGAGGTAAAAACCGGTTCATCCTCCCTTTATGTTGCCTCACAGGTTAAGTTTTTAGTGGCCTACGATAAGGTATCATCCCCACAGTATAGGACAATGTCACAATCTCTGTCTGATGTACAATGAGGTTAGTTCTTTACTTGTTAATTCATAGAATATCATTGGAACTGTTGCATAGCATGAGCATCATTTTATAGGAAAATTATTTTCCTGAAGAACATCAAAGTCATTTTGCATGTTAATGGGAAAAGTAGTTTTAGGTTTGAAAAGATTTAACCATGCTACATTTTATTTCAATAATTATCTAATCATGTTTAGCTAAACCTTGCTAGCTTAGTATCTGTAATTATTGGACATATTAAAAGCAGCCAGGCTTATCTGTATACACTCAGATGTGGAGTGCAGCACTAAAATATCTCTCAATCATTTGCAGCATTAGCCACCATTATTGCAGTATGCAATCTCAATAAACACTTAATGCTAAAGAAGAAAATACCAGGAATGATACCTGATCTTTTTTTTTTCTTTTTTCTTTCTTTCTTTCTTTCTTTCTTTCTTTTTTTTTTTTTTTTTTTTTTTTTTTTTTTTTGTATTTCTGCATCTACATTTCCCTTCTCATGGGGTTTTCATTACTTCAATTCATCTGGTTTCATTTACTAAATTTGTACCAATTCTCAACATAAATATATCTGCAGAACAAATATAGAGACTCACACACAGTGTGCATAGAATGAGAGACCCTTGGTCCACTCAGTCCTTATTAGGAGGTCTCCATAAAATTCTTCTCCTCACAGCTCAGGGACCTCTGTGGAAGAGGAGGAGGAAAGATTGTGAGAGACAAAGGTTATGGAGAACACCAAGAAACAAAGCCTTCTAAACACAACAGGACCAACACACATATACCACAGTGACTGTGGCAGCATGAATTGGCCTGCGTGGATCTGCACCAGATAAAGTCCCAGCACTGAGAAAAGAAGTGGACACGTGTCCCCAACTCTAACCCAGAAGCTATGTCGAATTGTTAACCACTCACAAATGAAAAGAATCAGTTTTCTTCAAGAGAGTCTCACTAGGTGTACAAACCACCCATGAGGGTAAGCCAACTCAAAGCACACATAGTGGCATCTGTGGAGAAAAACTAGAAGCTATCCCACTAAAATCAGGGACAAGACAAAGGTGCCCACTCTCTCCCTATCTATTCAATATAATGCTTGAAGTTCTAGCTAGAGCAATAAGACAACAAAAGGAGATAAAGGGGATACAAATTAGAAATGAAGAAGTCAAAGCAGCATCTTCTGCAATGGTTGTGATAGTATACATAAGCGCCCCGAGTGAGGTAACTCAGACCCAAAAGGACATGCTTGGTATGTACTCACTTATAACTAGATATTAACCGAAAAAATCCAGTATACCCAGAATATAATCCACAGCACTCAAGCAGATTAATAAACAGAAGGCCACAAGTGAGGATTATTCAATTCCACTTGGGAGGGAGAAGAAAATAATCATGGGAGGCAGAGGGAGAGGGGACCTAAGTGGGAGAGGAAAGGATGAAGGGAAAGGGGAGCATGATCAGGTTTGGAGAGGGGAGACAGGAAAGAAGTTTTGAGGCTTAGAAGAACAAATGGAAATATGCAACCTCTCGGGGCGAGAGATTAGGAGGGACTCTCTAGAAAGTGCCAGAGACTTGGTAGATGAGAAAATCTCAGTCCTAGAGTCCGGAAGGGGAACTAATAGAGTCCACCTCCCATAGAAAGACAAGGAATCAAATCGAGGGATGGGGTTGCTATGCCACAGTCAAAAATTATGACACAGAATTTTTCCTGTCTAAAAGAACTGCAGGGACAAAAATGGAGAAGAGGCTGAGGGAAAAGCCATCCAGTGACTAACCCAACTTGGGATCCATCTCAGGGAGAGGCTCCAAGGTTTGACACTATTATTGATGCTATGGTGGGCTTACGGACAGGAGCCTAGCATGGCTGCCTTTCCGGAGGCCCAACAAGCAGCCTAAAGTGTCAGATGCAAACACTTACACCCAACCAATGGACAGAACCCTGGGATCCCTGTGGTTGAAATAGGGAAAGGCTAGAAGAAGCTGAGTAAGAGGGCAACCCCATAGGAAGACCAGCAGTCTCAACTAACCGGAACCCCTCAGATCTCTCAGACACTAAGCCACTAACCAGGCAGCATAAACAAACTGGTCTGAGACCCCCGACACATATATACCTGGTCTGGCCTCAGTGGGAGAAGAGGTGTGCAACCCTTGAGAGACTTAAGGCCCCAGAGAGTGGGGAGGCCTGGCAGGGGGCACTAGGGGAAGAAGAGGGGACAGGGACATCTTCTTGGAGACAGAAGGAAGGAAGAATGGGATAAGGAACTGTGGGAGAGAGCAATGGCTGGATGGACTGTAAAAAAGAAATAAAAGTAATACAAGAAATAAAAATTAAAGAATCATAAAACTACAGTAAAAAAAAAAAGACAAAAATAGAAAGTTTAATACTAAGTTCTACAATCAGATATCCAGGAGTATTCTTGACATTTGGATTTTTAAAATAGTACTAAGTTGTTTCTGATGAAGATCAAATCAGAAAAAACCATTAAGTAAGTTACTGAATATGCTTAGTGTTCCTTTTTCTTTTTTTTTTTTTAACTTATTTGGTTATTCATTTATTTCCCATGTGCTGCCGCCTCCCAGTCCTTCCCTCATGTCTCTTCTAAGAGGGTGCCCCCACATGGGTATCTCCACAATCTGGCACATTAAGTCTCGGTCAGATTAGTCTATTCTCTCCCACTGGGACAAGCGCAGCAGCCCTGCTGGGGAATAGATACCATGGTCACACTGCATCTTTAGGGACCACCTTCTTCCAGTCATTGAGGGGCCCACATGGAGATTGAACTACATGTCTGGTACATATATTCCAGGGGCCTCATTCTGGTCAGTGTGTATAATTTGGTTGGTGGTTCAGACTCTGAGAGCTCCCAAAGGTGCAGGATACTTAGTTGACTCTGTTGATCCTCTTGTGGAGTTCCCATAACCTTCAGGGCCTTCATTCCTTCCCCAACTCTCCCATAAGGCTCACTGAACTCCTTTCAATGTTTGGCTATCTCAGTTAGCTGCTAGAAAGAGACTCTCAGAAGACAGTTATACTAGGCTCTGGTCTGCATCCAAAACATAGTATCATTAATAATGTCAAGGATTGATGCTTGTCAATGGGATGGGTTCCAAATTGAGGCCATTTATTGGTCAGCCATTCCTTCAGTCTCTGTTTCATCTTTGGTTCTTCATTTCTTTTAGACAGAACAACTTTTGGGTGGGAAGTTCTGAGGGTGAGTCTGGAGACTTTAGCCCTCTACAGGGGGTCCTTCCTAGATACAGGAGATGGCTTCTTCAAGTTCTGTGTCCCCATTGTTAGGCATCTAGGTTAAGATCACTCACATTGACACCTGGGAGCCTTCCCCATCTTAGGTCCCTGGGACTTCCTCAAGATTTCCTCTACTCTCCTGACCCCCACAGCTACAGATTTCCATTCATTGTCCTTGCCCTATGGGTCTCCTGTTTCTCTCCACACCTGCCACCCCATTTACCTTCCCATCTCCTCTCCCATCCACTTACCTCTGTCCCTTTACCTTCTATGCCTTTTTGTTCCCCCCTTTTAAGTGTGACACAAGCATCCATGCTTGGTCATTCTTTCTTGTTTAAATTCTTTGTGTCTTAATGGTGTATTATGGGTATACTGTATTTTAAGGCTAATACTTGCTTATTGGTGAGTACATACCATGCTTGTTCTTTTGAGTCTGGGTTACCTCATTCAGGATGATATTTTCCAGTTCCATCCATTTGTCTGTAAAATTCATGGTGGAGGGGAGAGAAGGAAAACCATAACTAGATTATATTATATGAAAAAAGTCTATTTGAATAAAAGAAAAAAGTTAAGGCAATTACTAAAGAATTCTTGTTGATGATAATGTGATATTGAATACTTAGGCCCAGATCCTTGCTGTTTGTAATTTAAAAAGAAAATGTGCTTTAAAAAGAACTCCCTAATTCCAGATGTCCTCATTCTTAATAGCTGACTAGTATTCCACTGTATAAACGAGATACATTTTCTATATCCATTCTTCTGTCCTGGGACATCTGTGTTGTTTCTAGCTTCTGGCTATCACAATTAAGGTTTCTATGAACATAGTGGAAAATGTGCCACTGTGGCGTGCATCTTTTGGGTATATTCCCAAGAATGGTATTGCTGAATCCTCAGCTAAAACTACTTCCAATTTTTTGAGGAACCTCCAGATAGATTTCCATAGTGGTTGTATCAGTTTGCAATCCCACCAGCAATACAAGAGTGTTTCCCTTTCTCCACATCCTTGTCAACATGTTCTGTCACCTGAGTTTTTTATCTTAGTCATTCTGATTGGTGTAAGATGAAATCTCAGAGTCGTTTTGATTTCCTTGATGATTAAGGACATGGAACATTTATTTAAGTGGTTCTCAGTCATCTAAGATTCCTGTGTTGAGAACTCTCTGTTTAACGCTACACCTCATTTAAAAAAAAAATTGGTTATTTGGTTTGTTGGAATCTAACTTCTTCAGTTCTTTATGTGTTTTGGATATTAGCCCTCTGTCAGATATATAGTTAGGGAACATCTTTTCCCAATCTGTAACCTGCCATTTTGTTCTATTGACATTGTCTTTTGCTTACAGAACCTTTTCAGTTTCGTGAGGTTCCATTTATCAATTGTTGATCTTATAAATTGAGCCATTTGTGTTCTATTTAGGAAGTTGTCTCCAGCAACAATGTCTGTTTACTGCTTTTCCTTCTATGAGATTCAATGTATCCAGTTTTATATTGAGATCCTCGATCCACATGGACTTGCATTTTGTTAAGCATGATAAATATGAAGCTACTTGCATTCTTCAACATGTAGACATCCAGCTAGATAAGCAGCATTTATTACAGATGCATTTGTTTTATTATTATATGGTTTTGGCTTCTTTTTCAAAAGTCAATGTCTATAGGTGTGTGGGGTTATTTCTGGGTCTTTGACTCTACTGCACTGACCTACTTGTTTGTTTCTATACAAATACCAGTGTTTTGTTTTGGTTTAGCTTGTTTTTATCAGTATTGTTCTTTAGTACAGCTTGAGATCAGGGATGGGGATTCCTCTAGAAGTTCTTTTATTATTCATGTTGGTTTTGACTATGCTGGGTTTTTGTTTTCCCATATGAAGCTGAGAATTGCTTTTCAAAGTCTATAAAAAAATTATACTGGAATTTTTGATGCATTTAATATGTAGACTGCTTTTGGTAAGATGGCCATTTTCACCATGCTAATCCTACATATCCATAAGTATGGGACATCTTCAATTTCTTTCTTCAGGGACTTGAAGTTCTTTCACTTGCTTTTTAGAGTTACAAAAAATTAATTTTATATTACTTGTGGCTATTGTGAATGGTGTTATTTCCCTAATTTCTGCCTGTTTATCTAAAATCTCAAGATGCATGGCTATGATGTTTTAAATGAGGCTCTAGTCACAGATATTTGCATACTTTTTTAGTCTCCAGTTTGTAGATAGGTATGTGTAGGTTCATAAAGTGTAGCCTTGCTGGAAGAAGTATACCAGTGTGCATGAGCTTCGATGTGTCAAAAACAAATAAAATTCCCAGTACATTTTCACTGCTCTCTGTTTATAGTTCAAGATATGATCTTTTAGTTTGCTAGTCCAGCCACCATACTGGACTAGCATGCCTGCCTCCCAGTTGTGGTGGGGATGGACTTTCATCCCTCTGGAATCATAAGCCCCAAGAAACCCTTCCTTCTATTAAAAAAAAAAACACCTAAATGTTATGTTATAATTAGAGTGTAATTCTGGGCAGAGTTTCTGGTGACAGTCAAGAGCAAACTGAGATGCTGATGGGTTCCTTCCAACTTTGGAGAATTAAGAATCAGAATACAAAATGCAATTTATGCATGTCTGGGAGCTGAGTGTGCATAGCCACCTAGAAAAAACAAATTTCCTTATTTCTGTCAATTCAATCTTAATATAGCATTAGTTAAAACACTATTTCATTGGTGTGTATCATTAAAATACACTTATTAGTTTATAGGGATAAAGAGATGACACAGTCAGTAAAGCAATTATCCTTCAAGCATAGTGAGCTAGAGTACATGTTCTTGCATCCATGTAAAATGATGACCAACAGCACAAGCTTGTGAGCCCAGTTTTGGGGAGATCTGTACAGAAGGATCCCTAAGACTTGCTGGTCAGTCAGTCTAGCTTAAACAGTGAGCTCCCCATTCAATGAGAGCTCCCCATTTTCTTTCCTAAATTATGAAGTAGAAAGTCGGTAAAGAAGACACAGTCGGTCAAATTCTGACAAACCTGATCAACAAACAGGTTCATATGTACCCATACAAGCGTGTGTATGCACATACATGAACACATGAATACATATAATAGATAAGAAAATAAATAAATAAATTTGCTTTGTGCCAAATCTCAATCTA
The DNA here is from genome assembly GCA_019843815.1 of Montemys delectorum. Lineage (NCBI taxonomy): Eukaryota > Metazoa > Chordata > Mammalia > Rodentia > Muridae > Montemys > Montemys delectorum. The sequence goes on along the minus strand of JADRCD010165762.1, from coordinate 2,107 downwards.
CATCTCAGAATTTAACCTATCACATCTGTGGTGGGGTCCAGGTGTCTGAAGTTCTGACTAGTTTACAAGTGAAGACACTGCTTTTATTCTCTGGGTTAGCATGTAATATGCAAGGTCTTCCTTTCTTTTCCTGATTCCTGACCATCTATTAGTGGAAAGTATTCAGGTGAATATTGTAAAGATCTACAAGCATGTCTTCAGCATTGTTGTTATCACATGTGGTTTAAACAAAATTTCTATGCAAAAGCCATACATTTGTATCCTTGAAGGCTCAGATACTAGTTATATCTAACTGTGACTCTTCATTTCACTGAAAAAACAAGTTCTGCAGACTTTGAAAAGAGCTTGTAAAAGCAACAGACTGCATGCTTAATCTTGGAAGCGAACAGATTTGAAATCTGCTTGAGAAAAGAAAGTCATTGGTATGAATGTAAACTCAGTTGTTAACCTCCCTAGACATTTTCCCATCTTGTGCATCTAGATGGCATTAGTTCTATCACAACGTTATATTGAGGTTATGGGGCATAATACAAGTAAGATGCTTAGGAATAGAAGAGGCTGATTTCATTATTTCCTATTTTTATGTATATTTATTTTCTTCTAAACTATATCCCATGCAATTTGAGGACAGAAACAGCAGGTTCCTTTTTATTTTACCTACCTCTCACATTAGAACAAGAAAAGCACATGTGCTGAATATATAATGATATAGCTTCAAGCCAGTGCAGACTTTATCACCGGACACAGGATCTTCTCACTGTAGCTGTACAGTATCACTGTAAGTATCAAGAAGCTGTACTTCATGGCACCTGAACTAAAATCAGTATAATTTATCTTACCAATTCTACAATATTAACAACCTGTTTATGTCCAGTAGAAAGCAGATCCTTATCTAAATTATGAACATCAATCTCTATGGAGATCAGATGTTATGACCAGCCTGAGATTCAAATCCACTAAACTATAGGTGTCAGCCCCAGAACTCAGTCTAAATTCAAGCTAAAATCTCCAGGCAACTTACCTTGGAGTTAATCTTCCTACATCCTATTACTTTGATGTAGAAATGTCTCAATATTAATTCAAAATTAAATCCCTATATTACCACTCTGTACATAACTTACCTTTACCAGGAGTACAGAATGTCATTTACCTTTCCTCTTCCAGTAATACCATAATGTAAGGAGTAGAGTAGGGACTTTGCAGGGTAACTATACAACTCTAAATTTTTGCTGTTTTGTAATAAGAGGAAATGAAAATTGGCCTAATATTTGTTAGTAACATTTTCAGAAATGTTTGCCATACTTTTCAAAAACATTCTAATTTTATGGTTCTCAAACACTTCTCAAAGAAATTCTATGAACTCCATGGAGTGGTAGTGAGGAAAGAATAGATTAGAAATATGAATATAAAAATAACTCTGTGCTGGGACATTTAATGCAAAGTCAAGAGCACTCAGGGTTCTGTTGTGCTAACTGGCTCTCTACACTTAGGATGAATGAAAAATAAAATACATGTTCTCAGAAATTCACAGAGCATCCCAGAACCTAGGGCAGTAGGTAGTGTTCAAATGACAACTATTGAATCATGAGTGAAAAACTAGTACTGTTAGTCATGTATACTTGTTAGTACCTAATTAAACTGGTGTGTAAGGGAATTATCATGTAATAAACCCATAAAGTAATGAACAGAGGCTCAGTTTCATCAAGCCTGGGTTCTGTGATAGATTTCTGTGACTGACAGACATACATACAAACATATGGTGGTTGAGCTCTAACATAGTTAAGATGGATACTGTGATATTATGACTAAACGCTAAAAACCCTAATATTGTCTCATAGGCACTTTAGGGAATTTCCTTTTCTTTCTTTTTTTTTGTCATATTCCTTAAAATTTATAAAATATTATAACAATAAAAATGAGTATTACAAAAGTTGTTTGATATAAAACAATCAATTTAACAGTGTTATGTAGATGCTTGTCTACAGCAATACTGCAAATACATACGTTTTTTTTTTCAGTATAAATTTCAAATAACTCCAAACATATTAACTGTATATTTCAAAATAATACATCACTACTAGTATTTTCTTAAATGAACATAAATATA
>JADRCD010165760.1:5000-11749 GCA_019843815.1 Montemys delectorum | reverse complement strand
CTCTTTTTCAATAAGAGAGTCAATGCCCCAAGATCTGAGAAAAGTAGGTCATCTATTTTGAGGGGAGAAAGGGGAAAAATGTCAAATTAGAAGGTGATGGTTTTGATTTCATCATAGCATAAATGATGCTGATCCTTCTCAGGATTCAGCACCAGAGTCATAAGCTTTTTAAAAGCATCATTTAAGGGGAGATGCTTGTCTTTCAAGTCTTAGGACCAGAATTCAGTGCCTCAGAATAACTGTAAATGCCAAGTATGCTGGTCTTCTTTCAGAGTCAGAAGGCAGAGACACAGGAGTCTCAGAATAAACTGGCTAACAAGATTAGGCATACCAATGAGCTCTTGGTTTGGTTAAGAGATCCTCTGAACAAAGTGCAAACCCAATTAAGGATGATCTCCAACACCAACTTCAGGCCTCCACATGTATGCACGCTCGCATGCACACATGTCCTTACACAGACACACACAGACACACACGTACATACACACACTTAAAAATGGAAGAAAAAAAAGCCATTTGAATATGTTGAAGAGAATATCACTTAAAACAAAGAGTGTTAGTTGTTTTTAATTAACAACCTGCAAACTGAGTTGTACTGATTGGGACTGGGAAACCCAACCCCAAAACCTAAGGTTCAGGAAACACAGTGGAAGAGGTGGTGGGAAGACTGTAAGAGTTAGGTAATCAGGATGCCTGCTGTGAGATTACCCATCATATCTCAGCTATATGGCTGCCTAAAGACCTACATAATAGCCATACAAGTCAGCATGGATCAGTGACATTTCTTAAGTCCCCACTCCTAGGTGAAGATGAAGAAAAAAAAAATACAAAAATCATTTTTTCCGGGGATGAGCTCCCAACAGGTTTTCTAATTCCAAATGGTTGGTCTTAACTACATGTACACTGAAGCAGCACTAACTGTGCACAGTGAGGGCCTCCAGCTCCCCCGACCACGAAGACAGGGGGTCCATTTTCCCCCTCATGCTTGTACTGCAACAGATGGATTTCTCCTTTTAACAGTGAAGGCACAAAATAAGCACTTGGAGCCATTGCCACATGACCAGCAGAAAGCAGGCAGGCACTGGATAGAGTGTGTCACAAGAGATGGTAGCAATGTCTCAACAGAGGCAGAATGCTGAAAACTACAATGGAACTTACTAACATAAGGAATTAATCCAGTAATAACCATGGAGCTTCTGTGTGCTTTGACTCATGTATCTACATATCTCTTCTTCAAAAGCTGGTTTAAGGCTCTTGGACACGAAGGCAATGGAGGTCTCAGGCTCCATCTCCATGGGGATGAACCTGTCAGTGTCTCTCCTGGAAAACTGTGACTCTGCCCTTGCTTTAGAAGCCATTCTCCTTTGCAGCTGGGGCAGTCAACCGGGCTTTAGTCCATCCATTTCCTCACTGTGTACAAGCGAAGCCGAAAGCAGATGGGTATCATCTGACAACCAGACTCCTACAGGACAAATTCAAGTCTCCTCTCTGCCTAGCAAGCAATCGAGTAAGAAACTGAGTAGTTGTTGACTAGGAAAATAGCATCTCCAAAGAATGACTGCTCCTGGTGGTCAGAACCTAGTTTCTGGAAATTTGTAGCTTCCGGACCACTGTACACCATCAGCTGGGGTACACCAACCATGCCAATGCCTAATCCTTAAGCATTTGGCTAAGCCATGATTTTATGATTCCTCCTCAAGCTTCTACATATAAATTGAAAATTACAATTTTTTTCCCCTCATCTTTCCCTTGGCCCAAACTATGAAACCTGGTTCGATTCTTCTCTCATTTGTTCCTTCTTGTTTCTATAACCTTCATGTCTTCTTCATAACTTAGACTAGATAGGACTCCTATTGTCTACCAATCTTTTGGTGACTGCATAATTGCTATTTTATCATCTGTTTAAAAGAGATTGACCAGAATTCTACAATGTAAAATCATGCCACAGAGAAAAAAAAATTAAAGGAACAAGGAATTTTTAGACTAATATAGTTGCTGCAGCTGACTTTAAATATCTGAGGACGCATGGTGGTTAACAGTCTCAACAAGATTTCAAATCTCCTAAAAGACAAATTATTGTACATTTCTATGAGAAAATTTCTAGACAGGGTTTCTTGAGGTGAGCCCTGCCCTAAATATGGATAGCATTGCCCCATGTGCTAGGATGCTGGCTAAACACAAGGGAGACAGCAAACTGAGCATTCTTCTTTGTCTCTGGTTCAGGACTATAGACGCAATGACCAGCTGTATTGTGATCCTGCTGCCAAGACCTCCCGGCCATGATGAACAGCAAGCCGACTTGAGCCCCCGTCAACATTTCTTCCTCTCTTAATCTGCTTTTGGTAGATATTTTGCCACAGCAATGAGAAAATAACAAATACAGGATTTTTATCTATAGAAAGAATCAGTGTCATCATGAATTGCCAGAAGAGTCAAGTTTATTGCTACTCCTGAAGCCACAAGTTTTCAGATTTTTAAGCTCATTATGTAGCTCTAAATTCTTGAATTTAATGTTTAGTTTATTCGCTTTTTTTTTATTTTTTTTATTTTTTTTTTATTTTTTTTTTTTTTGAGACAGGGTTTCTCTGTGTAGCCCTGGCTGTCCTAGAACTCACTCTGTAGATCAGGCTGGCCTCGAACTCAGAAATCCACCTGCATCTGCCTCCCAAATGCGCCACCACCGCCCAACTAGTTTATTTGCTTTTTAAAACTTAAAATGCTTAAAAGTTCTGGCAACTTCATCTTGCATACACGCACTCTAACTATGCTTTCTTACCGCCCTCTTACGTCTTGGTTCCATCTCTATCCACCCTAGAGACTGAGCCATCTGTGTGGCCACTGAATTAGGATTATTTATTGGAGTCCCAGTGGTGTATGGACACAGAAAGGAATGAGTTCTCTTTTGGGATGTTATCACCAGCACACAGTCCAGCAGTGAGGGGTATGGCCCCAGGGTTCTTCCTCCATCCATGTCTGATTGTCAATGGATTCGTTCCTGTGCAGACTCAGTGCAAGCATCCACAGGTGCTGGGAGTTTGTGACTGCGATGACTTGTCTTGCTCAGAAGATGGAACTTAGTGACTCTTCTCTTTATCTTCTGGCTCTACTCTTTGTGGCCCTCCTTCTCCATGTTCCCCAAGCCTTAGCAGGCGGTATGAATGTCTTATTTGGGGCTAGTCCTCATCTGTCTGTCATTTGTTCTCAGTGCTCTGGGAAGCCATTCATCATCATACACCAGAGAGAGGTTTCTCTGATTAAGGCCGAGAAGAGAGTCTGTCAATATGTATAAACATAAATATTTACAAGGCAACGACTTTATGTCAATTTAGCTAAATGATAGTCAGTCCCCCCCAGGGCCTATGATCTTCCCTGTCATGTGTTCTTTAGTTTGATCGATCTATCTATCTATCTATCTATCTATCTATCTATCTATCTATCTATCTACCTACCTACCTGTCTGTCTGTCTGTCTGTCTGTCTGTCTGTCTGTCTGTCTGTCTATCATCAGCAAGTGTACAGTACTGGGCATGTATTCCCTCCTATGGAATGCAATTGTCACCCAAGAGAGCAGTTTAGAAAGGGAAGGAGGGAGGGAGAGAGGAAGGGAGGGAAGGAGGGAAGGAGGGAAGGAGGGAAGGACAAAGGAAGAGAGGGAAGGAGAGAGATGGAGAGAGAGAGAGAGAGAGAGAGAGAGAGAGAGAGAGAGAGAGCAGACCAATAATTTCAGAGCTGGGTAAGATCACTGGTATCTTTTCTCCCCCATTAGCTTACTTAGCCACCTCTAGGATGATGAATCTAAACCTCTATATTTGAATGTGATCTATGAACATCCCAACCCTCACCCTTTAACTTTTTTGAGAAAGGGTTTCAGGTTCCAGGCTGGCCTAGAACTCACTATGTACTTCAAATTGGTCTTGAACTTACAGTGATCCTCCTTCTGGGTGCTGAGATTACATGTGTAAGCCACCATGCCCAGCTAAGTAAATGTTTCCTTCACCTTAAACTACAGTTATATATTTAGTGGGGGCGGGGCATTAATATCAGTTTGTCTGTGGAAGTCAGAGCACAACTTCTGGGAATAAGTTCTTTCCTCTACCACGTGGGTCATAAAGATCAAATCCAGGTTATTAGACTTGATGGCAAGCTTATTTATTTACACACTTTAAAAAGAGAACCATCTGAGAATAAGTTTGTAATTATTTTTCTCAATTAGTCTGCTCTACCATACCACTTATGCAATTCATTTTAATTTTTAAGATTATATTTTAATTAATTTTCTCCCTTCCCTTTCCTCCCTCCAAACCCTTCTATATTCTGCTCCTGGCTCTCCCTAAAGCCATGACCTCTTTTTGTCCCATCCATTGTTATTGCCTACATACATGTATTTGTATATCCAGATATATTCCTAACTATAAGCTGTTGAATCCATGTAATGTTACTTATATGTATGTTCTCAGGGCTTACCATGTGCAATTATAATGCCACAGCTATGTGCATGTTTATGCAATACCACTTTGGAGAAGGCGTGACTCACTTGATTGACAGAGGAACTGTTTGTATTAGAGTACTTCACATGCTATTCAAAACCAGAAGCATTTCTCTCAGAGCTCTGTACAAGATAACAATTCACTACTTTGCTGGATAAGTGAATAAGCATACTGCCAAATGTAAGAGAAAGCTGTTAAAAAACCCAGTCCTGTTTGTACTTGCTATTATTGGGGAGATTTTTTTTTTTGTAGCCAAGTACATTTGACTTCACTTGTGGTTTTTCTTATTAAGAATCAATGGGCTTAAAAATTCATTTCAGAGAAAAAGAATAAGCAATATAATGCAATGTATCTTAGAGAAGTCTTGAAAACATCTAAGCACGTGTACTAGCAAAAGGGTAGTGCTTACCTCTAACAGAAGCATGGGGATGGCTTTATTAGCTTGCAATATAACTTTTATAACAATTATCTATCATTTTATAAGTATTTTATATTCATGTCAAAATAGTCTATCTCTTAGAGCAGAATTATAAATTTCCATTTCAAAATGTAAATGAAGCTGGTGAGCTACCTCGGGAGGTAAGGGTGTTCCCACCAAGATAGATACCTGGGACTCACATGGTGAAAGGATAGAACCAGCTCCTGAAAACTGTCCTGTTACATATACACATGCACATGCACACACACGCATGTGCAGACACAAACCGAATGTAATAAAAAACTTAAAGGTAAACGACAAAACTATCGAGAAGTATCGTGTGGCATCATGCACCTGTGACGAAAGTCATGCACTATACCTAAGTTTCTAGAATTTCAGAAACGCTGGCTTCATATTTGTGCCATGTCAGTGAGGATTGTTCACTCAGGGAAGTGAGGCTCCTCAAGTTTCTATTTCTCTGTGCACGCTCAACTGTGTGTAGGTACCTGTACATGCTTACACTTGTATTTATGGAGGCCTGCAGACAACCTTGGGCCTTGTTTCTTGGGAGCCATTTACTTGGTGTTTTTTGTTTTGTTTTGTTTTTTTTTCTTTTTTGAGACAAGGTCTCTCACTAGAGCTCATTAATTAGGCTAGTGTGGCTGGCCGGCAAACCCCAGGGATCTGCCTTCCCTGCTCCACGGGGCTGGGGTTATAAGCGCATGGCTGCCATGCTGGCCTTTTTATGTTGGTTCTGGAGAATGAACACAAGCCCCATGTTTGCATGGCAAGCGGTTTACTAACTGTGTCCCACAAATGTCCATTTCTAAAGAAGAAGAAGGAAAAAAAAGAGTAGCACGTATTTACTCACACAGTACACCAGGCATTACTCTAGCTATGTCAGCTAGTGCTAGGGAGAAGCTCAGTGGCAGAGTATCTGTAGAGCAGACACAGTGCCCTGGGCTTGACCATCAGCAGCACCACAGGAAACAAACAAAAGCCCCACAAACTTCGCTTGTGCTACTCAATTGAAATCTTTATGGTGTTCCAATGAAGAGGAGGATTGTTTTCTTCCCATTGAAGTAACTCAGGAGTCTGCGTAATCTGCCAATGTCTCACTCCTGCTTAGTGAAGGAGCTATGGCTTGGTCAGTTCAGTCTGTCAGTTCCTTGGTTATTTTTCTCCAGCTCTAGCTCCATATTCAAAGCCATCTGAAGTTTTCTGGATCGATGTATCCTTCCTGTGTGAGCAGCATCTAAGCTTCTCTGCAAGGCACTCTGAGGTGGCACAGATCTCTTCTTCTGGGATCGATTTAAGAGTGGAAAGAGAGGTAAAGACCCAGTCTAAAGTCCAAAAATGAAAGGGACAGAAAACCTGACAAAGGTAGACGTGGAGGTTTACAACGATAATTCCAGCACTTGTGAGGCAAGGACTCCGGGAGTATGAGACTAGCTTGGGCTCCACAGTGAAAGCCTTGCCTAGAGTGTGAGACCCTGACTGTAAGAATAACACATAAGCAAACAACAGAAAGCCTGACAAGATCTGTTGGGTCTTACGGCCTGCAGAGGAAAGGAAATCAGATTCTCTTAAATGTGAGCCCGCAGCGGCTGCTTGTATGGTCAAGCTTGCACTATTCAGTGAGAGAGGGCAGGTCGCTGCCTTGAGACACAACTTTCAGACACCCCCCTTCCCAGCCCACTTATTTATATCTCCTAGGTTTTTATTTGCTGGCAAAGACCCACACCACATCATGAGGTCTGTCACAGTGTTCAATTAGAGAGCAGCTAATTCTAAGTCATTAAAACTGCCGCCCAGGATTACAGGGATTCGTGCAATGATAGAGTG
>JADRCD010165757.1:1399-37447 GCA_019843815.1 Montemys delectorum | reverse complement strand
CCCCCCCCCCCCCCCCCCGTCACTGATATGCTTAGCCATCCCATAGGAGTTCTTGGCTCTTCTCACAGAAATCCACCAAACTTTCTTGAATGTTAAACAAAAATTTATGATAGACTCCACCTTCTGGAGGATTTCTTTCTTCACAAATATGAATTAACTCCTGTGTCTTCTAGACTGTTGGAAGGCTACTTGACCACAGCCTTATTGGCTTGCTGTATGGCAGTGGACAGTGGACAGTACAGCCTCAGAAAACTGTAGTCAGAGTTGTGCACTTCTTGTCCTGGGAGAGCTTTTAGCTGGTGGTGTGCTTAAGGAAGTGGCCTCTCATGCCTGGCTTTGGGCAGCTCAGCTGTCTGCCAAGAGTTATTGGACTCTCAGATCCTATTTCTTCCTTCTTTCATGGTATCAGCTCAGTCTGAACTCCCAGACACCTTGTAAAAGCTGATCAGGATTCAATACCTTAGCACCGGTAAGCAGGATTATTCCTCTCTGTGAACCAACCCCAACCCCAAGAGATAAGAGCTACAATTCAGAACACCTTTATACAGAACAGGACAGATAATTCTGAATTGCCCAGAGCTCCTGCCCTTTGGCCTTGAGCAAGCCACACTAAGTAAATCTAAGTCCAATAGAGGAGGTATTTGACATCTTAACACTGCAGGTAGCCTGTAATCCCTACTGCTCATAAGGCTGATGCCTAGGCAACTTCCTGAAGCTCATCCCAAAAAGCAAAACAAGACTAAGATAAAGTTTAGTAGTAGAATACTTGCTTAGTATGCTCAAAGCCTTGAGTCTAACCCCTAACATTGAAAACTCCAACCACCAAATAAGGACAAATCTTTAGAGTGTGATTTCTAATGTCTTCCTTCAATTTGTAAATGAGGAAGAGAAATCAGGGAGGCCAAGTAGGGCCACAGATGGCATGGGATTTTTCAGCATGGTCTTGTGGCTCTAGGGTCACTTTTAGCATGCTAAAATCTAGAGATGACTCCAGGAGACTTACTCTCCTCTGACAGGAGACCTTCCACTAGAAATGGGCCACCTTCGTCCAATCCCATCTGCCACCTGAGATCAGATAACATTTTTGCTCAATGAGCCTAAACTCCATGCAAACTAGTTCCAAGATGAGCCAGTTGTTCCACACTAAGAAGGTGAAAGAAAGTACCACGGATTTGGGGCATTTCTTTCTTTTTGTATAGGCAGAGATGCTTCATTCCCATGTACTATGGTAGGTCCTCTTCAGATCTGCTGGATCCAGGCTGAGGTAGCCCCTGTTCTTAGGCTAAGAGAGTCCTGGCTCCAGGAGTAGCTCTGGTTCATCTCTGGGAAATGTCTGGCAGTTGAGATGGGAATTCCTTCCATAGTGTGTTAGAATCACTGCCACGGTGGTGACCAATGCTTTCTTGTTGAGTCCCATTCACTTTCACCTTCCCCTCCTGGTCCCCAGGACCAATCTGACTCTGAGACCTGGCTCCACTCATTGCTGCCACTGCCTTTGGTTTTAGAAACCTTTGACAGGTCACAGCAAGAAAGCTTCAATGAGTCACCCACACATCTTTTCAATCAGAAGAATTTGACTTGGTTTTCCTTGGAATGTGGCATTTGTCACCATCAGTTTCAACAGCTGAACATCCAAGGCGTGGCTAGGCTCCCTCAACCCTGATGCTGAGAATGGCTAGTGACAACACATGGGATACAGACAGCATTAATTGATCCAATCCCTCACCCACTCCTCCACTAAGGAGAGCCAGGCTCCCCTACTTTCTTCTCTTTCCTTTAATATTTGCCTTAGAAATCTGGGAGGAGGGAAGTATTAGCAATGCTTAGACTTTTTAAAGTGCAGATGTTTTGAACAACCCCCACCCCACCCCCAAGTGGAAACTCTGAACTTTGATAATTTGGTATGAATGATAAGATTCAATGTGACAGCCTGGTCTAGTAGCCTGTCCTTGAATCTCAGGGAGCCATAATCATGACATTTGTCTGTGCTCTGATGGCTTCTGAAGTCAGTGGGGCACCAGAAGCAGAGAGAGAGAGAGAGAGAGAGAGAGAGAGAGAGAGAGAGAGAGAGAGAGGAGAGAGAGAGAGAGAGGAAAGAGAGAGAGAACAGTTTTCAAAGCTGCTTTGTGCCTGTGATTCCAGGATTCAAACCAAAATTTGGAGAGAAAATAGTGGTGTGTGTGGCCTGGACAAGATTTTCTTAATCTGGTTTCAGGCCCATGAAATGTTCCACCAGATGCTAATGTGAAACTGATGTGTTCATCAATATGCATGAGATGTTCTCTGACCAAATCCTCCTGCAAGTCCCTCACCTCACCACTCACTGCCTTCCCTTATCAGAGCCACAAACAACAGGGGAAGGAGAACAGCAACAGACTATGCGGCCTGGCTTGGAGGGGCTGTTGCTTTCTGTAGTCTTCATGTTGCTATTTGCTTCTTGCTTCAAAGATCTGCCACCCTCCCCACCCTGGGGACACTTGCCAAGCACTTATAATACATACAGTTCCTGAGAAAGAGGAAGGAAAGGAAGGACTCCTGGGTTTAGTGTGCCTTCATTACTGTCACCATTACCCCATGATGGAGGTAAAATGGCAATGGTTGACATATTACAGAGAGCAAAATGGAGTTTGGAGAGCATCACTAACTCTTGCTAACCAGAGAGCTAGGTGAGGTGTAGAGTGAGGTCAGAAGGAAGTCTCACTCTCAAGCTCCTCATGGAAGACTCTGGCATCCTCCAAGGCCAGCAGAGGCATCTTGCATTAACTAGCAACTGAGTAGTCAAGTCATGTGGGCATCTCTACTGGAGACCCTGCATCTCAGAGAGTAAGGTAAATTTGAATCCAGGAGATGATTATGTCTGGGTGTTTCTTCTCATCCACAAAGCCCACCTACTCCAACCTCCTCAAGCTCTGGCAATGCTGAGGCATAGGCCTGGCTCACCTGAAACTCAGGTGGAGGGAGAAGAGAGATGTCTCTGCCTTTTGAGCAATTGTCTCTCTTGTTTTCTACTATCTCTGTGCCCTTTTGAACATGAATCTTAAAAGCCAACACTGGAAAACTAAGCCCAGCCAAACCTGACATTCATGACTCATAGAAAGTAATTTTAAATACATAATTCTAGCATAAATTTACATATAAAGAAGGATCTTGTTTGGGGTAAAAAAGTTGTTATAATAACATTGTGGTTGTCATACAAAGCCACAGGAGGCACATGTGCAAAAGTTATGGTGTGGCTCAGCAGCTGTAATTGCCCAGTTTAATGCCTAAGCAGACAGACTGATGGTCAGGATACATTGTAGGCAAGGTGAGGGTGCAGCCCTACCAGACAGCTCACACAGGAGTGTGATTATCAAAGAGATAATTCACCCTGAACTCTCCAGCTCCATATTACATTTGCATTTGTGCTACATGCCTCTTACTTTCCCTCTCTTTGGTGTGATGTATATGAACTTCACAATTACTGACACTGATTTGCAGGTACCTTATTCTACCTGGGCTACAGTGTGGGGCAGTGACTTATATATAAAAAGCCATCATGGCTTGCTTGTCATACCCTTGAAAGGCAGGATTGAGAGGGTCCCTATGGCATATGGGAAGGGGAATTGCCTCTCAATCAATGTTTTCTGGAGCTTCAGCTCTGGGGATACTCTGTAGCACCCAATGCTTGAGCCATCTATTTTTGAGATGAAGAATGATGTGGTGTTCTACAAAGGCTATTGATCAGGACTGCCTTCATCTCTGTGGATGTGATGGTCCCACCCAGCTTCCAGTTTCCAGGGAAGATACCCAAATGACTTCGTCATCACTAGATAGTGTGAGATGCTTTAGTTAGCCCTGGGAGTCTTGGCGCCAATGCATTAGGAGAGAAGGAGAAAGGCATGGGAGGGGGATGCATGTCTTGTGCTTCAAGCAAAAGAGCTTCCTGGAAGTGCTACAGACCTGGCATACAGTAGGAGGAACCTGAGGTGAGGTTGGCTCTGACCTCCTCTGCACTAAAGCCAGCTCTGACTCTGGAGATAACGAGAGAGTTAGTGATGCTCTTAGAGTCTTCTCATCTCCCCTTGGACATCTCCTATCACCATTGTAACACTGCATTCAAAGCCCAGGCCAGCTGAGCAGTGTGACTAAAACCCTTAGCCTCTTGATGATTAAGGTCTCTAACAGCAGCATCCTTCACCTGCTTAGCACAGACCACAGTTCACCTTAAATTCCATCCCTGGATTTCTGAGACTCTTTTCCAAAACAAAACAAAACAAAACAAAACAACAACAACAACAAAAAACTACGGCACAAGACAAGGAGCTTTATTTTGGATAATATTAACAGTCACCACTTTCTGCTTTTGTTTGTGACTGACACTTGTGATTGGGTTCTTTGCTGTGAGATCACAACATTTTCTCTTTAGGAATGTATGTATGTATGAATACATATATATGTATGTATGTATGTATGCATACATGCATTTGTTGTACTTATGTATGTATGTATGAATGTATGCATGTATGTATATATGTATGCAGGTATGTATGTAAGTAGTCTTGCTATGCAGCCTGAGCTGGCCTTGACCTCATGACCATTCTACCTTAGTTTCCTGAGTGTTGGAAATATAGGTGGACACATTTCTTTTTATTGTCTCGGAGTATATTCCCGCTTAAGGTAGGGTAGTTATTAGTCAAGAGGAAGTAGAGAGTACTTAGGGACCTTCTATTGTTATTACCTTCTACCTAGCCTTAAGATTGTATTGCTTTGTGGGGTGTAGTGGGGGAGATTCTTGGAAAGGAATAAGTGAGGCATCACTAGAGAATAATTTCAGTGCTTAAGTGATGGAACCCATTCGTTCAGAGTGGACTCACTTTAAAACTCAGACCTATTTCTGGTGGGTCTTCCTGTTGTCAGAGAGGAAGAAAGAGCACATTCATGGGTTAGAATGGGTAGCTCATACATGTTCTCAGGCTTGGCAAGCTGCTACTTTCTAGATTTTACTAAAACCCCTCTGGTCCTTCCTCAGTTTGTGATATGAGCTTGGAGCACTGTTGAAAACAGCTTAAGTTATCAGAGAATCCAAATAGAGGAAAAGAAGTTAATGAAGGTTACCGATGGCTGCTTATAGATTTCTCTTTAAATAGGAAGTATCAATACTCTTCCAATTGTTTCTGTTGACTTGTCCACCATAGGAATGATACTCATCATAGCTATTGTGTTAAAGGGATGAGTGGAAGGCCAGTTTTGACCAACACACTCTCCGGCTGAGGTTTTGTGTTTTGGTTTCATATATAGAGGCCCTTCTTATGACCCGGGGTAAGTATTACCTAAGTAATGTACACGTGGCTCTCCAGACAGGTTTCTTTCTTTTATGACAAATAGTACGCATCTCTGACCAGTTCTTACTAGCAGCCCTGCTCTGCCAGAGAGGGAATAGTTATATTTGTTATGAAAACATTGTTTAAATTTATCACAAGGTAAAATCCATGCACATCTGACCTAAGCAATGGGTGTGTTTTCATCATTGTGGCTTTGCCCTCATGTAGGACTGAATTATAATAGCTTAGTGCTTCAGTACAGTGCTTGGTCCCATGAATTTGAGTTTTTCCTATCATAGAGTGAGGTGAAGTATAGTAATGAGAGTTACTCCTATGATTTCCAAGCATCTTCAGCCACATTTGATGAAAGAAGCCTTCAAACCTTTGGTCTGACCTATTTCCAGGCAATTTTCAATGGGACAGATTTAATTGCTGCATGTGATTGAATTAATAAATTCTGCTATGGTTGGCTTCAAGCTTCAGATTTTGACTCTCTTTTGCAAATTTGCACTCTTCATGGGATGAGAAATGGCCTCACACATGAGCTAATGCACTCTTTCCCTGAGGAGATCTATATAGTAAGTATGCCTCTGGTTCCTTGGAACCCTCTAAGATCTTGAACAAAACTTTACTCCTGTCTCCTCTCTCTACCTCAGGCTACTGTCAGGGTACTGTTTCTAGCTTTTCTGCTTTGGCCTTTACTAGCTTCCTTACCCCTAAACATGTATATGCATGTACCTATTGGTCTGTATTTATATCACAGGTGCCCAGGTGCTGGTAGAGGCTGGAAGAGTGTCCTGGAACTGAAATTGCAGATAATCATGAATGACCTAATGTGGGTTCTAGGAGCCAAATCTGGGTCTACTACAAGAGCAGTGATTGCTTTTAGCATCTTTGTGTTGGTATCTACAGTTCAGATTTAGACTGTTTGTGTGGTTAAGTTATGAAGTTCCCCTGTGCTGATCTTGGGCTCTTCCCTGTCTGAAACTGTAAGAAGTGGGTAAGTGCTAGTCGACTCTCTGAGGACAGAGGTGTCTCCTGTGGGCCCAGGCTTCCACTCTGCCTCCTTTCTATAGATTAGAATACTGAGTGTTCCAGTTCACTAGACGTGTAGAGACTGGCCAGGGATGTCTGCATTTTACAAGAGACAATAAAAGCCCATGGATTTGTTCATTCAGAAACACTTTGTGTCAAGTTCATGTTGAGATTAACTCCAAAATCTATCTCCATAAGCTACATGAAACAGAATAGGGGTTGGGAATTATAGTTATTTGTTGAGGTCATTTCAGAGCCTATGATAAATACCTATATTTTCCACCTGAGATGACTTTCCTTTCCTTTAATTTCACAGACAATGATAATGACTGTGACCATGCGGTTCACCTAGGGATGTCCAGCCCTAAACTGACATTTTCTTTTTCTCTCTCCTTTTCCATTCCTTTTTAGGCTTGTAGATCTGTACCAACTTCAGAATCTCCAAGGACAACTGCCTTGAGAAATAATATCCAATTTCCCCATGGTCCACATAAGTTATAGTCAGAGAAGAGACAAGTTATTTCGATACAGATACATCTTTTTATTCCTAGGTTTTCCATTTTCATGGTTCTTTCTCCAATTTTGAGACAAGCTGGGCAGGAGGAGTGAAGTGCACATTTGTGGCAAATCCAAACACATCGAGCTGCTATGTCTCAAACAGAGGACTCTCTAGGTTGGGAGAGAAAATAGAAGGAAACTTATGAGATAATGCATGAGACAGATCGTCAATAGTGTGTGGAAAGGCCACTTGACTTGTTCAGCTGGGCTGTTTGGAGCAGAATTCTGATTAAAGGAGACGTTCTGGGAAGGGTTGCTGTGGACAGGTCATCTCTACAACACATTGCTCAAAATGAGTAAGTGTGAGTCTTGGAGTCCTAAGCTGGCAACAAAGCAGGCTGACAGTTTAGCTTGGAGTAGAATCTCTCCCCAGTACACCAGCTCACTGGTTTGTGTGGACCTGTGCTCCAGATGCAAAAGAGCAAATAAAGCCACAAATCCAGAGAGGTTGTCACTGATTGGGTAACAAGCAAAAGGCTGGGTCCCAGGAGTGAGTAGCTGTCTTTTCCCTAGTCCCAGTCTGATGAGTGATAGAATGACTAACCCGCTAGTGTACTAGACCCCAAGTTAGGCTAGCCAGAATCTTCAGGCTCCTCCCATGGCTTGTCACCACTCCCCACCCCACACCATAGCTTATTACCAGGCAATTAGGAAGTTTTATGGGGGATTTGTTGGTAGATATGTGAGTCTAAGAAAGTATTGCTTTCAATATCACCATGTGAAAAAGTCTAGAAAGAATAGATTCTGAGAACTGCTTTCTGGAAAATACACTTGGTACAGATTTCATGTGGTTACCTTGGCAGAACATCCCATACAGGAAGCTCTAGCCTCTAGCGGTATTCCCTTGACAAGAAAGTATCAGTAGCATGGGATGCTTTGACTCAGGCCCCTCATCTTGACCCACATTACCTAGGGCTGCCCCATCCTAGGTATTTCCCTTTATATTTCTTTTCTAACTTAGGGAGGACTGCGCAAAGAGTTCTATGGAGAAATCTTAGCATTTGCTTGGGATTGTGGAGCTTGCCTTTTATCTTTCTCCAGGGCTGCAGCAGCAGCAGCTTGCCCAGGTTCTCTTCAGCCTTTTGCTGGTTAGTGGCTTATTTGGCTCATCCAATTGCACAGTCATCAACACTTCTCAACAGGCACGGCTGTGTCTAGGTGGGATTGATGGAACAAGCCCTTTCTACAGCCCCAGCCTTGTCATGGGCCTGTCTTTCCAGCCTACTTCTTACCACAGTTCTGGATATCTTGGTCTTCACATTGCCCCCACCATTGCTTTGCTGGGTAGCAAATAAGGAATCTGAAGCTATTCTGCTCCAAATTGACCAAGAGATCACTGTCTTGATTCTTTCAGGAATGTTGGTGCCTTAAACTATGACTTCCTGAGATTTACCCAGAGACGGACAGGGCTGTGAGTATTTCTAGATGTTGCCAGTCAAGGCTTCTGAACATCCTCAAAAAAAAAAAAAAACAAAAAAAAAAAAACAAAAAAAAAAAACCAAACCAACCAACCAACCAAACAAACAAAAAACAAAACCCGAAGACGTTGGAACTCACAGGAATTGACAAGGCTAGACATGGCTCCCTTTCTCCCATATATCTTTTGGATGTCATTCATGTAATCCTAGGATGCTTTGGAGGAGGTATTCAATAAGAATTTGTAGGTGTGACATTTTTCTTGGGATGCCTTTCCAAAAGTCCAGCTGTGTACATTGTAGCAGCAACATGAAGCCCTCAGTAGTTGGAACAATCCATCCACGGCAGGTATGACTTCCCCAACTCTCAAGCAGCAGAAGCAACAACAGCAGTTTCTGGAAGCTCACACACTTGCTAATGAACACACAGGCTGTTGGATCCATGAGGCTCCCCCAAAGACATCTCCTCCAAGTTGATGTGGGGCTTACCCCTACTGCAGTGCCCCAGGAACACACAGACCTCAGTGGTGTTGCTGGGGAGGAAGGCAAGAAGCAGCCACTTCTGGGGCTAAGAAGGGAATTAGGACAATTTATTATTTCCCTGTTGCACTGAGTAAATAGACTTTAAGATAAATTATTGGCGCCTGCAGCTTGCTTGATACAAAACCCGTAAGCAAAAGCGTACTCTAATGAACATATGCCGACCTGCCCTCCCCTTAGCACCTCACGTCCGCTATTAACTTTCTATGCACTCGGGACCTTTGGCTCTTGGCCTAAATAATACAAGAATAATTAGAATAATTACTGGGGAAGCCAGGTCAAATATACAAGGATCTTTTTTAACTGCTTGGCTATCTTTATTTTTCAAAAGAAATTCTTAAAACTAACCAAATGCTGCTCTTTCTCACCCAGAATAAAAGTATTGCTCTGTATCATGAGCAGCCATTCAAAATGAAGTCACGGTAATTCATGGTATCTATGCCATTCAAATGTGGCTGGTTTCTAGATTGGGCTCTAAGTGTTTTTTTTTTTTTTTTTTTTTTTCCTATGTCAGGCTTCCAAAGGACAACATGAAAGATGGAGATCAGATTAGTCCAGCTCACTGAGAGACTCACAAGGACTCAGGGACCTTGGCTACCTCCTTTGTCCTTCAGCCAATTGTTCATAAAGGGATGAGGCAAAAAGAAACTTAAATCTTGGTGGAAGCTTCTTGATAGAGCAAGGGTGCTATGGAGGAAGGATGAAGAGGCCATTGCAGGAGTCCTCAGTCTGTGAATGAGAAGTCATTGCTCAGCCCAGTGGCCCTCCCCATGCATCTGGCTTTGCTTCCATCTATAGTAGAGGAGGATGGTTGACCTTGAAGAGCAGGGCAGGTTCCTATCACCGCTAGAATCCCTCATTTCCCACTCCTGTTCTCCTCCCCTGGGACCAAGAGCTGCTGCACAGACAGGGTCCTCAGATTAGCAGCCAGGGTTGGGTATGTATTCTCACCTTTGACCTAGTAAGTCTCATGCTATGACCATGAGTGACTCTTGATTGATTGCGGGGGGGGTGTCTCTGTTTCCTTTCCTTATTTGCAAGATTGGGGATGACAATTCCATCCCCTCACACAGGGGCAAAGAGGAGAGGTGTGTATTTAGCAGAGGGCTTTACAGGAAACGAAGGACAAGCTGCTCTGATAACATCATCGTGGTTCATCTAACGTCAGGGGAGGGGTCAGGGGGATAGCTGTACACATCACAGCTATGCAATGAGAAAACGGGACAGAAAAATAGAGGGAAAGAACCTGTATTTATGTACCTCACTGAGGAGACGCTCTGCTGCCTTGTTTCTTAAAGACACATGCCCAAGGCCTAAGTCTATCTGTTTCCTCTGGATCCACTTTTAAGTATCTGTGTCTAGTCTTTTGATGGCAGAGGGCAAGAGAAGGGTGTGAGTGTAGGTGACTTTTTCTCTTTAAAAAAAAAAAAGAACATAAAATGTCAAACAGATAGGTCCCAAGATGTCAAAATAAGCCTGCCAGGCCTGCACTCAAAAGGCATGGACAGAGAAATAGTGGCAGGAGAAAATTCCCACCTGCTAGGCACATTTGGAAGGCAGGAGATTGGAGTGGCAGCTTCCCTTCTGCACTTACCACCTGCTCCACGTTGCTTGGTCTACGACTGCCAAGCCCTATAGTTGAGAGTCATGTGTGCTTAGGTGCCCTGAGGGTTCCCATGATGTCCATGGAACCTAGGAGAAGAGCCCTCTTCGTGGATGGAGTCATCCTCTAGGATGGAGCCAATCTTGCCTAATATTCCCTGACCCCCTCCCCAGAGTCCTGCATGTTCAGGAGTGAGTGGAGGCTAATGCCACCCATTCAGCATAGCTAGGCAGCCATCCAGCCTGTCAAGGCCATTTTTAAATATTCCTCCTCCTCATTCTTCCATAATTAATAATTTGCATCAATAATGCCAAGCTTCCCACCTGACTCAACCATAAACTTGACAGACTCCCACAGGCGCTCTGTGAGTTTGTGTCTATCCTGACGGCATTGTGCATTGAGAAGTCACCCAGGAACATCTACAAGGAAGCCCTGCTTGGCCCACATGGAGACAGCTGGTTAGAGAACCTGCCTGGTGGGCTGGATCTTGTCGAGTGGCTACCACAGGCGAGAGCCAATAAAACAGCCATCCCTGCAGCTGCGGGCTCGGGACCCACACACATTTTTCAAGGTTAATACAATGTTAGGCTTTGAGGTTGAAATCTTCCTGTTCTGAGTCTTCCCCCAAATTTCTCTCCACAACCTGCTTACTCATGCCGATGGCACACAATTCGAGCATCCCGACAGTCAAACCAGCCTCTGTCTCCCTGTGTGAGAGAACCCTCAATGAGTACTTATTACCAAGCTGTCATTTTTCTGTAATTATCCACAGCCGGGACGCCTTCCGTTGTTTCCATATCATTTGGAATGACACAGACTGGATATTACTCTTGTCTCTGTGTTGCGCACAGTGCTCCTCAAGCTTTGCAGCTTACCCTCGCTCATTTGCATTTCGAAAGAGGCTGAGGCCTGACAGAGATTTTTTTGAGCTATTATGAAGCACTTATTAGTAGAAATTGAACCCATCCATCCCCCCATCGTTTCCTTCCCCATAATCATTATTTCTACAAATTCTCTGCACTTTCCAAAAATTCTAGGGCATGCTGTCGAAAGAGATCAGGGCTGCTGAAAGCATCATTCATTGGGGTTAATATAGCTTCAGGTACTAATAGGTCTTTCCTTAAGGTTTTTCTGGCAACCGTGGAAAGGGCAGCTAGAGGAAAATGGCTCTATATGTTTCTGGAATGTATACTAAGGGTGTGTCCACGGGTATGTGCCTCTGAATAGAATATGCATACCATATAGAAAATAATATGTATGTAAGGTTGTGCAACTCTATATGGATGATTCATACATGCAGAATGAAACTTGATACATGTGTGCATAGACATGTGCACGTCTGAATAGGTGCACCCAAGCGCATTGCAGGTCCATTGCATATGTGCACAGATGAATTTGTGCTCTAAACAAGGAGTCGGAGCATTTGGAGAGGCCTGCTAGTCGATGTGTGTTCAAATATTCCTTCTGAAGTAAATTGAACCAGCTCAGCTTGGGAGCAGAGACAATGCAGGTTTGGAATGTTCCCAGCTACCCTCCATTACAAGCTTTGCTTTTATAATTAGTCATTTTGGAGCTGTTTAAAAATACCTCAGTGTCAGTTGCAGAATCCCATTCTCCACTTGCTCTCAGAACAGCACAAAGAGAAGCTTTAAAAATCCTGCTTTCTGCCCCTCACTTTCTTCTCCCTTCCTTCTCTATTTCCCACTGGTTCAGCATGCCTGTCTCTCCCGTTTTACCTCTCTTCAGTCTCCTCTCAGCTGCTTCTGTTAGAGTTGCCTTTTGTCCTCTCACGCCCCAAGGTCATTCTGCATAGGACTCTCCTGGTCTGGTTCCTTGTCCTCTTGATTCTAGGGAGTGTTACAAGGTCTAGGGGACCTAGAAGGGTCTGCAGCCTCCAGAGCTCTCCCCACATCCCAAGCAGACCTTTTCTCTGCCTGACTTTGGAATTCTCCCCAAGGTCAGGACAGTGTCCAGAGGGCCCTGCCGCAGAACTTTTCCTGCCTCCACTTCCTTCATCAAGAGGCTTTAGGGGCATCTTGAGTTGATCATCTGGCCTTCTGAAGCATTGCAGAGGGCAGGAACTGCCTGGCATGGCACAGGTTCTGGGCATCACCTGAGGGTCACCAGGTAGGATATCATGGCTCTCCAGTGGGATGAATGTGGCCCTCCCCCTACAGTCGGAGGAGTGAGTGTGGGGACTCCTAAGGATATTCCCACAATGCCCTAGGGAACCCCCATGGAACATGGAATTACATTTGAGTATCATCATCATTATCCATTATTATTTATTGCATGCCCACCGGTGGCCCCGGCACACTCAGGGTTTAATGTTTCAATAAGACCTTATTTGCACAGTTCCCACCAGGGTCCGAAATTTTCAGTCCTCATCCAAATTACTTTGTATGTGACGCTTTAGTGATTTTTAGATTCTTGGATTAAACCTTTCTTGCCTTTCATTTTGCAGGCTCTTTATACTTCTCCTGGAAGTACCCTAAATATCTTTTTATCTTCTTTTAAATACCGCTCGGAACGTTCTGGACTTTTCTTCCTCTGTACTTTCTTTTTCCCTCTTGTACTCCCTATTCCAGCTGTCCTGTAAGGTTGCATTCAATCTTCCCTGCTTCAGGCAAACATTGCAGCTGAAATTTTATCTCCACTCTTCTTTCAACCTCTCCATATTCTATACACTGTTCTGAGCGGCTTACTCTGCCAGGGAGGCAAATCTAGGTGAACTTCTCATCTGTGTTGCAGAGTGTTCTAGGGAGTGGAGAGTCTGGCTTGGGCAAGGACCTCAGAGGCTGGCATGAAAGGGAGGAGGGCTTTGGAGAATCTGCTAGGGCAGTACCACCTATCCAGGGAGAAGGTCCTACCTACAGGGCTTCTAAGCTTACTTCTGGGTTCCTGTGAACTGCTCTTTGATACCGTGTGCAAATTTTCAAGTTGAATTTAAGCAAATTAGGTTTAATGTGAACCAATAACCATCTTCAAGTTCATTAAAGAGTTCACGGAAACATAAAGGCTTTATGAGCCTTTATTGTTTAAGGGAATCTTGACTGTCTGTCTCCGAGCAGTTCAAACAGAAATGCTTTAATGGTAGACCCAAACACATACACCTATTAGGATTTAGTGTGGGACACATGATAGAGTATGTTTTTAGACACAATTTCTTTATCACTGGAAAAAAAAATCCCCAGATTGTGAAGCGACTCCCCCACCCCTCAGTCTCTGTCTTCAGCAAACTTCGTCTAAATCAAGCAAAGACAAGTGACTGCAAATTACACCAGGCTGCAGTGAGGAGAGGTCGACACAACCACATTCCAAGGGCCGTTTATCAAACACTGAAGACTGACACGTGATTCCTTCAGATCTGAGTAGATCACAGGATATAAGCGAGAAGAACAGTGGCATCAAACAAACACCCCCTTCCGTCACTTTTTTTTGGATGCAACTTAGAAGAGAAGCCCCTCTCTAGCTGAGCTCTGTGATCCCCTCTAAACCGCAGCTGCCCTTGGGAGCGGTACACTCAGGCTTCAGAGAAAAAGAATTAGTGTTTCATTTTCCAAGACTGTCACACCCCACCTTAATGAGCACTTAAAAGAGATGAATGTGCTGGGAATGGAAAGATTTATTTGAGATATTTAAATAATCTCTCAGCTATAACTAAGCTGGCACCCTCAGCTCTCGCAATGATATTTTCCTGTTATTCTGATAGCGTCCAATGGAAGTTTGTTGCCTGTCCTGCCTTTGTCTAGCACATGGCTTGTACACTGGTTAGCACTCATAAGGGAAGCTTTGGAAATAATTCTGATTGAAATGCCTCTGTGCCACTCTTTCCATGGTAATCAGACCAATTAAGATATTTCATTACATTTCCCAATGTAAACAACTAAATAAATATCTCAAGGTTTTCATGAAGAATGAATACTACCGCGGAGCTTCTGCACTTTACAACACACTAGAAATCCTTGTGAGAGTTATGGGGCCGTCCGTTACAATCAGCCATGAAGTACATTACAAAGGTAATATGGGTTTAAGAAGGAACTACCGCAGAATGTATATTTTCATTATCAAAAACGTTAAGCCATTTATCCCGAGGAGTCAGAATAATCATTAATGGCTGGGAATTTATGGTGCCAGATCTTAAACTAATGTGAATGACTCCAGGTGTTACTAATGGCTCCGGTGAAATGTGCCAGTATCGGAGACTTCTACTAAATCTGAGGTAATAGTCGGATGCTTAATCTGGACAGATGAGTAGCAATTTAACTGACACATTGATTGGATTCTGTAGGCTTAAATGGCACCCATTGTGAAGCCCACGGTCAAACAGCAATCGGAGGGCGACATAGAAGTCATTCTCTTTCTGTGAGCCTGGCCCTGGGGGTGCAAGGGTTGCTTAGAACCTTCTTGCAAAAGAACCCATTTTTAGAAACATGTGCAGTTACTTTTTTTGTGTGTGTGTGATGTATGCAATAGCAAAGTCTAAAACCTCCCCTGCTAGCTTTCAGACCTTATCTTGAAAAAGTCTTAGAACATTCTCTGAACTAGCACTGATGCTCCTGGAGTGTGTCGATGGGGGAGGCCTAGCCAGACAAATGTTTTGAGTGTCCCCACCCTATGCTAGTTTAAGAAAGCCTCCTAAGGCTGTTTTGTTCTGGTTTGAGGATCTTGGCTTCCTGCCACCTCTGTCACCAGATTACTTCTATCCTCTACTAGGTGTTCCTGGTGGGTGGGTGACTTTGGCTAAATAAACAGAGAAGAGCCTTTGTGATTCTGAGAGGGTGGAATAGCATCTTCCTGCATCCTGCTGGGTACCTGTACAGGGTGCCTGCAGGCTGGTAGAGCAGGTGCCTCTCCCTGGCCTCTGCTCTCACCATCATTCAGAGTGACCGCAGGCATGACCAGACCCACTCTCCTAAACACCGATGTTCCTGACTGTTGTCAACATCCTTTGAAAGCACATAAAAATAAATTATCCATAGGTTTACCTGTCGGGAAGATAGATTCGGTGCATCCGACTGTTGCAGGCACTTCAAATGACAGGGGCGCCTATCATGTTCCCGTAATAGGGTCAAACAGCTGGACAGGGATTTAGCTCTCAGCAAGGCCAGAAGGGCCAAGCTCTTGTAGGGGAGGATGAATGGAGCACGCGGAGGCAGCGGGACCTGTTTATTACAGCGTTTTTCTGCTTCACTGCAGACCTGTAATGAGCGCCACGCAGCTGGATTGACGGTTGCCCTCTTGCGTCGCAAGCTCTGCAGAAAGTGGGTGAAGGCTGAGCCGTCTGCCTGCTGACCTATCGCTCTGCCCCATCAAGAGTTCAATTTACTTCTTTGACAAGTGGCGATGAGGCAATGTGGGCTGCCTTTGATTGGCCCATGTAGGTTAAATAAAAATTGGTTTAATGAATATCTTACAACTCCTTGTCTGGATCAGATATTTTAATTATGGGGCTAGCATTCCATAAGTTGAGAGGGGCCCCTTCTTCTCCAGGGCCTTCCATAGATGTCTGTGAAGACTTTGGCTTCAAGGAAAAATGGAAGATTAAATGGATGAGTTGGTGGTGTGGGTTCTGAAGAGCTGTTTTGGTCTTAGTAAGTATGAGGTGGGACATTGGGCCAGAAGAGAGTGCCTGGCATGGGAAGATGATGATGGGAACTCCATGTTGCCACAGGAAGCCAAAGGTGAATTCTGGCCAAGCTTTACTTGGGGTCCTCTGCCTTGTTCCAAGGGATAGGCACCAATCAGTCACACTGCTAGGCTACCCTTGAGAATATGCCAGAGAGGTTGGGGAGGTGGCTCAACTGGTAAGAGCACTTGTTGAGCAAACATGAGAACAAGAGTTCAAAACCTAAGAATCCATGTGAAAAGATGCATGTGGAGAGGTAGAGACAGGAGGATCACTAGGGTTTGTGGGCTGCAAGCCTAGCTCCAGCTTCAGAGAGAAAGCTTGCCTGATGGGAAAAAGGTAGAGAGTGACAGAGGACAGCTAATGTCCTCCTTTGCCCATAGGAGAGCTAAGTCCTGTGTGGGCATGGGTGCATGTACTGTATGAATCTATAGACACATGCATATATAACACACACACACACACACACACACACACACACACACACACACACACACCAGAAATTGCCAGAGGCCCTATATAAGCACTTTGTGTGGAATGAGAATGGCTAGAGTTGGAGTCTCCACACTGCCTGAAGATCCAATCCTAGGGCAAAACAAAATGAATGTTGTTATGTCTGCCTTCCCCTGCCCCAGGAAGGAAGGAACTGTGGCAGATCAGGACAAGTACCCTAATAAAGTTCCTATTCTGCAGGGTGTGGTAGGAATACCAAAGCCACAAACGGGAAGACCCAGGTGGAAGGATTGGAGAAGAGCAGCTAGAGTCTCAGTGTACAAGGATGATCGCAATCACATTCCCATTATTAATGTCAGCATGGATATACATGGCTTTGACTCAGTTTCCTTCCTGGTGAATGGATCTCCATGGGTCACAAAGAAGAGCCATGGGGGAACATCAGCAAGGCAGAGCTGAGGCAGAGCCCCAGCAGGACCAGTGCCTGGGTGAACCTCCGTTCTCTGTGAGGGCCCCACACAGTTTAGATTGGCCACTGTTACGTCTCCACTCTGGAAAAAGCATCCTGAAGTGTCTTGGAACCAGCTCAGGGAGCGCAGAAAATTCTAGAGGCAAAGGTGCTCCACCAAGCCCTCATGGTACCAGGAGGAAGGGAAGGCATCACCAACACAGGCGAAAACAGTCAAGTAACCAGAGGGATAGTTACAAGTCACTGACTAGGAAGTTCACTTCCAGTGTACAACCCAAAGTCTTCTCTCTCTCTGATCAAAGTATCTCTGATACTATTTTTAGTGTGCATTATACACACACCCCAACTGCCATCATCTGTCATTGTCCCAGTGCTCATTGTCAGCACACCCCAACATGGTCATGGTCATCTGCCACAGTTCCCAATGCTCACTGAAAACTCCTCCCCAATATTATTATTTCTCCTATTGTTTCCAGTGGTCATTGCAAATGTCTGCCCTTCCTCCCACCCCATCATTATTAGCCCACAGGTAAACAGTTTTTGCCTAGTATATGTGAAGCCATGGATTCCACAAACTAGATATCCTGCTTCAGTCCTCTAATCCCAATCCCAGGAGGTGGACAGAGGAGGATCAGAAACCTAGTAACATCCTTGGCTGTACAGCAGTCTGAAGGGCAGTCTGCACTATGTAAGATCATGTTATCATCACACACACACACACACACACACACACACACACACACACACACACAAAACTAACTAATGCACTTTAAACATTGAGAACAGGCATTAGCAATAGTGAGACCCTCTACTCAAGTCCCCAGAGACTATCCTGAGAGAAGCACTCCATGACTCCTAATTGTTCTCAGAGTGTGCATAGCGACCTCAGTCAATTCCACAGAGAGGAATTGTGTGGTGGCCAGGGAAGATTTCTAACAGTGTTGCAAATGGGCAAAGGCTCATCTCAATGTTTGAACCCATGGCCAGTGACACTCAGAGATTAAACCAATGTGCCTCTGTAAGCATGAGCCCCAGCCACAATGTGGGGTCAGAGCCAGATTGAGGGTTGTTGTTGTTGTTGTTATGTTTTTTTTTTTTTTTTTCTGGGTGTTCCCAGGCACACTGCTACCAGCTGTCAGGCTTTGGTCACTCCACCCGGAGGCAGCATTCACCAAACGGTGTTAGCTTCTTTTTAACTTCGGTTAGTCCCAGGTCTCAGATTTTCCATCTTTTAAAATATTTATCTACCTATTAATTATCTTATGTAGATGTGTGCTCCTGTGTGAGTTTATGTGCACCGTGTGTGTTCAGGAGCCCGAGGAGGACAGAAGAAAGCAATGGGTTCCCTGGAACTAGTGTTACAAAGGCTTGTGAGCCATCAAGTGGGTTCTGCAGTGGGTAAGCCCTCAAGCCACGCCTCCAGCCCCAGTTTCTCCATCTTTGATAGACTAGGATAATGTGTAGGTCTGCCACCTAGTGGTTGGGGTGGGAGGTATCCTGGTAGTGCTTACCATGGAAGAATATTTTCCAGTGACCATAGAGAAGGCCAGCATGCAAGAAGGTCACCTACTCCAAATGCTTTGTGATAAAGAAGAGTCAATAGACAAAGGGTTTCAGGATGTTGTGTCTCAAGATCAAGTTGAGAGGGTTCTTCCCTTCCCCAAGGCTACCCATCTCTTCTCCTTTCTACTTTTCTTTGGCAAAAGTAAGCATATTCTGTGTATGGATTCATTTATACATCAGAGATACACATATCAACACATATAGAGATACAGAGAGAAAAATATACATAGATATGTAGAGAGAGATAGATACACATATACAACACATATATATTCTATCCTGTACAAAACACACAAACACACAAAATGGAAAAGCTCACTCCCATACATGCCAAAGGTACCAATTGCAAACTTTGGATGGCTAAAAATGAAAAAAAAAGTAGCAATTTATAGTCAAAGTATTTGATAAATGCCTATAAGCCCATACTGATGAAAATAAATAATGAAATAAAAAATGGACGTAGGTCAGACAAATCTTTGATGCAAAACTACCCTGA
Organism: Montemys delectorum; assembly: GCA_019843815.1. Classification (NCBI taxonomy): domain Eukaryota; kingdom Metazoa; phylum Chordata; class Mammalia; order Rodentia; family Muridae; genus Montemys; species Montemys delectorum. The sequence continues at coordinate 18,386 of JADRCD010165757.1, read as the reverse complement.
ATATATTGACTACACCTTCGCAGAGGTGGAGTGTGGCTACAACTCTGCTCTTTAAGATGAGGGTATGGAGAAGAAGTGACAGAGATCGTAGCCACAGGGACATCTGACACAGGGACATCATCTTTGAGAATGCAGGGGGGTATCCTGTTCTCAGAGAGAAGCTGCTTCCATCCATGTGATTCTGAAGGGTCTGGAGGTGATGTCCTCAACCAGCTGCCACATCTATAACTGTATGCTTGGTGTTTCTATTGATGATGAATTCTGCCTCCGTATCAGGTATCCTACATATCGGATATTTACATTACAATTCATAACAGTAGCAAAATTTATAGCTATGAAGTAGCAATGGAATGATTTTGTAGTTGGGGAGGCAGTCACCACAACATGAAAAACTGTGTTAAAGGGTCCCAGCATTAGAAAGGTTGAGAGCCACTGTTAAAACATGACCCCTTACATACGCTGAGGAAAGTGGTGGCTCTATGACAGTAGACGGCTGTTTTATGAAGTTCCTGACCAGCTCCCTCTGAAATGCCAGGGTCATCCAAACCACAGATAGCCCGAGAAAAGCAGAAATGAAGGCCAAAAGTCCACTGGGCCCTGGAGGAATCGTGCAATAGAAAAAGGACATTGGACAGATAGAGAGGAAATGTAAATAAACTGTGCAGAATAGATGATAAAAGAGTTCTTCAACACCAGCTCATGAATTATATCCAATGTACTATACTGTGGCAAAATGGTAGCAGAGAGATTTGTACAGGGGCTGTGGAAACCCTGAGCCCTCTGTTCAACTTTTATGAGTAATTAAAGCTATGAAAACAATTCATGTTCATTTGAAGAAAAACAAATGAATTATTATTATTATTATTATTATTATTATTATTATTTAAAAGTTTCTAGTCCCTTCAGCTGAGGCTGGTTGGGATGCTGTTTGTAGTGAAAGCTAACCTAACTGTGTAAATGTCCATATGTCATAGTATAATGACTTCTAATAATCTTCAGAATTCAAGTTGACCAGGCTGTACTCTCCTGTGTTGATTTTCCGTCCTTTCTATTGGATTCCAGGGATCCAAATGCTAACACCAACACAAATCACACTGGGAAAAATAATTACGGGCAGGTTATTTTTTAACTTAAGATAAATATCTGCGGTTGGAATTTCTAGGTCAAGGATACAACTTTGAGGACTTTAGATTCTCATAGGATATTGCAGGCGGCTTCCTCCAGGTACGACATCATCACCATCATCACATACTTTGGGGAAGTGAATTGTTTTTGCACACCCACTTTATTTTTGGTTTATATAACAAACAGGGCTAACTCCACTCTGTTGCGCTTAGTCCAGGTCTCCACTGACCACCTTCTAGGTGGACTGTGAGCTTCACCTCAAGGTGGAAGTTTGGGTCACAGCAATGAGTGTGGACTGAGTAAAGGGCGGAGAGGATGAAACTGGTTTCAAGCTGTTTACAATAGGCAAAATGGATCCAATAAGCAAAACAGAAAACTGGGCCCTTGGGATTCTCTGAGTAAGGTCAGGAGAGCCTGTCATGCTCCCTGTTGTGAGGCACTGTGAGGGCAGGTGCCTCTTAGTCATGAGAGAGAGTCTCTGTTCACAGGGGACAAGACCTGGTGTTGGCGTTGGATGGGATAGATGTCTGACCCCAGGACTGGTGCCTTGGCCATCTTGGACCTGCCTTTCTAGCCCCAGAAACTGCCTTTGCAGCCAGGTGACCCATCAGAGATGACCAGGTATCAGCAAGGAAGCCTGTGTCACACAGATGGGAGACTCATCTCTCCTCAGTGTCCCTGAGTTCCCCTTCCAAAGGTGGTGAGCCTTAAAGCGTCAGGGAAGAACTTGGTTGAGAAGTGGCCAGAAGAGAGGGGCTTTGCTCATTAACTGGCTGGAGTGTTGTTGCCCAGGAGAAGCGGGGATAATTGCTGTTTTTAATGGGGTTGATTTAGCAGCAACAATTTTGCAATTTTCTCTTTTCCCCAGGGCTGTCACCTGGGCCCCTGAACACCTGGGATAGAGGGAAGGCTAGGACTGCCTGGGGTCTGCCTGGCTGCCCCCTGGGTCTCCAGGCCAGCTTGAGGGCAGGGCTGTACTTCTCAGACCACCTGGGGACCAATTAGCCCCTAGCAGCCTCTGGGCCCTAAGTGCTGTAAGGGGAAACAGAGTTAGCTCCCCGTCCCCCCCCCCCCTCCCCACTCCTCATCTGGTCACTGAGCAATTCTTCTCTGTCCAGCCTTTCCAGGGGCACCTACAAACTTCCTCTAAGCTCTAAAGGTAAGGCTGGGGCTAGAGGCTCAAGAGGCCAGTTCCTAGGAAGCAGGAAAGTAGTGAGTGATGGCCAGCACCCCAGTCCAAGCTGCCTGATCATCTTTCTGGATGGAAGGAAGTGAGTCTGACCCTCTGAGCACCTCATGAAATGAGACAACAGATCTTTTCTGTCCTTTGGCATTAAAGGAAAGATCGGTAGGGAGAATGGGGCATTTGGCCACATGGATCTGGTGTATGTGTGTGTGTGGGGGGGTAGACTTTTCTTTCTGGAAAAGTTTTTAAGTTGGATGGCAGGAGACAATTTTACATTGGGGAGAGGAGGGACCATTTGTATGACCTTGAGAGTCACTATCCTTCCTAGGCGCCGGTGAAACTATTGAAAGACCATCTTGCGAGGCATATGCACACCTCCCAGACTTCCTTCCCACAATCCTTGCTCCCAGATCCTTTCCTTAATATTCTTCCAGTCCCAAGCTATGATAGGAAGCACACCTACACCAGGTAAACTACAGATGGGCCAGATGTGGTCTTCAGAAGCTGCGAGCACCTAGAGCACCTCTGTGGTAGACAGCATCAGGTCTCTCACACCATTATCTAGGGAGTGGAGTCCCTCACCCCCAGGCATATGTGGTTAAAACTGTTCTTATCTCTCTACGGCCTTCCCACAACTCAGTCAGCCTCTGTGGGTCCTGGGTGGGCCTCTGAGGGCCTTTATGCTTTAAAGAAGCACTGGTGGGCTCTGCCTTGCTGATCATTGTGGAACAGCTTCTTTGGAACCCCCTTTTAGGAAGGATCCATGGACCAGGCACAGAGCATCTTACTGCCCAGAGGAAACATTCTATCATCCAAAAGAATAGAGTGGCCATCCCAAGATTGATGATATCTATGATCCTGACCAGAGCCAGTGATGAGCAGGGTGGCAGGACAACTTGCCTGCAAGGGTGCCCTGCCTGAGGAAAACCCATTTCCTTCTCTGGACTCTGGCCTGTCTACTCTGGGCATTGCTGTGCAGTCTCTAGTGTGCCCCTTCGATTGGACCATACCCCAGCGGTGATGTACCCCTTTAGTGGGGCCATGGCCCAGCAGCCTCTGAGGAGGGTTTGAGGACAGAGCTCCTCTTTTGTCCTGGCCTCAGAAGCAGCTCCCAGCAGAGACTCCTGTGTTGCGTTATCTCCCTGGCATCCCCATGGACCCCAGCCAGATGAAGCTAGGTTTTTGTATCCATGGAGAGACTGGCTACGATGCTTGTCTTAGCTGCAGCAGATAAGTTATTCCTATGCCTCTGGAGCTTGTTGTTGATGGCATGCCACCCCTTCCTGTGTTTCAAAGATCCCTGTGCCTTGCACATGGGCAATCCATGGCAGCACATGAGGGGACTCAGCAAGAACACTCTTCATTTTGTCTCTGTGGCTCTAAAGTTAGGGACATTTGGCTGAGACCCAGGCATCTCCAAACCTTCCCAGTTTCCATATGGAGTGTTCTGGTTAAACTGAGCCCCACAGAGAGGAGTTTCCCTATGCTGTTCAGTCCAGGCCCACCTTCCTCCCAGACAGGTACTTTCCCACAGCGACCACTTTCCCTCATCAGTGGTAAGGGTGCATGGTGTCTGGACCTAGGGACAGAGGTCAGCTGTTGGGAGTATGAGTCTCCCTGCCCCTAAATTCTGGAGACTCTATTCACTGCTTTACTTGGGAGGAAAACACCCTGGGAGGCCTGGAGGCTGCAGGAGGTTGCTGGGATCTGGGATCATTCCCCGGCCACAGTCAGGAAACACATCCCCTTGTCAAGGAAAGAAGAAACAAGTCAGAAAACCTCAGGATGGACAGTCCTAGGCCCTACCTCAGCAGACTCCTCTGCCCAGGGCTTTTTGATATCATAAACACTTGCATCCTGTTACTACTTTTTCTATGGCATTCAGAAACTAGCTTTTGTGAGCCTTGCTTCTGTAGGGCATATTGGGCATCATAATACTGCCAGGGACATCAGAAACAAGCCTTAGACAAAGGGGGCTAGCAGAGGTTCTGTGTGCTGTTTGATTTGGCCAGAGGTTCAAAGCTCTGTAGCTGGTGTTGGGCTTCCATCACGGCTTCTCACCTCCTCTGATTCCAAGCTCTTTCCCTTCTCATAGCAGTATACTAGGAGCTCTGCATCATCACCTGGCTTTGGGTAGAAGGGAATGCAGTTGGTTAGTGGCACTGTGGTACAGAAGAAATGTTAGAGATCAGAGTCCAGGAGCAGGAGAGGTAAAAAAGAGAGGCCTTATACCCAGTTTTATGTAGAAGGCTAGCACCAGACCTTGGAGACCTGAAAAGGCTTGAGCACCTCTATCATGTCACCCACAGTTTGCAGCCATCCCTTAACCACCAAAGCCAGCCAGAGGGGCCTGTTTGACTTCAAAATGGCAGTCCAGCTGAACATTCTCTAGTGGGTTCCACATTCCAGGCTTTGGAATGTCTGGTGTTATCAGGCCGAGTGTACACCTAACTCAGAGCCAAATGCACTCATGCTGAGAATTAGCTTAAAAACATGTGAGACACTGAGAAAAAAAAAATAAAGGTGCTTTTGAGGACTTCATAATTTCAAGGCCCAGTCCATGCTGTAGGAACATAAATTGATGTGTTGTACTAGCAAGTACACAGGACACTTTTGCCATTCACACTTAAGCTAAGCAGGTCCTAACTTAAGTGATCAACTCCACAATAGCAAACCTTTGTCTTTCCTTTGCTTGAGTTAGAGAGAGAGGGGGAGGAGGAGAGATATATCAATTATTTTAATAAAGTATCGATAATTTCTACAATTCCTTCTCTGGGCCTATAAGGCTTTGTGATCATATGTTACCACACATTCCACCTGGGGACTTTTTCCTTGCAGTGAAAGCCAGAAATGTAAGAGTTTACAGAACTTAAGACAAAGACACCACTTAGGCTGAACAAACACTTTGGAATATGTGTGTGTCGAGGATAGGTCAGGAGACCAGGACCCTAACCAGATTTTCCCTTAGATCAGGCATAGTGTTGTGGGCATAAAGCACATGGGGTCCCTGGGTGAGATTCTCAGCTCTAGTGGAAAATCGGCATTTTTTCCCCCTGTGGGAAGCAATGTGTTTTCCCGTCCTTTCAGTTAGCCATTGGTTAAACAAATGGTGGTATATCTACACCAGAGAATATGGCCCAGCTATGGGAGAAGCATACCATTGGTACCTAGGGTGGCTTGGATACATTTCTAGAGCATCAGACTAAGGGAACAAAATGTCTGTTTCAGAAGATGACATGCTGCAGGGTTCTGCTTATTCAATGAAATGATCGAGTCCCAGAACTGAAGGGCAGATGAGGAGTTGGCATGGGAGGAAGAGGGTTCTCCTCTGATGTGTAGGGTTGTGCAGCACTAAATACCTAAGTACATCGAAAGACAAGTTAGTTTGTGAAATGTGAACAAGATGGGCCCTGCCCACACAGGAGAGTTAAGTCTGATGTGAACACAGGTGTCCCTTCCCAGAGGTTCCAAGGAAAACCTGATTGGAATGGGTTGGGGGAGGGGGTTGGGAAGGACTCCATCTTAGAGTCAATAAGAAAGCATTGGGCAGAGGACAGAGGATGCTAGAGCCTGGCCGTCCCTCTCAGAAAGGGATAGGCATGCTTTCCATAGAGGTATATGTTGGGAAGAGGAGGAGTTAGCTCAGGCCTCTCAAGTGCCAGCCCCCAACTCTGAGCTTCATTTCCACATCTGAAAGGGAATGAAAAATAAACAGAATTCAAGGGTATTTATTAAGGCTTGTAGGAGACTCCAATTGGGAATGTCCTTAAAAGTTCCTGTAAACTGGGCTAGTTTTGTTCCCCTGAGGCCCCCGGGCAGAGCTGCCAAGGCCACAGGCAGAGGGCAAGGCTGAATTTCAAAGCCCAGTTGTATCCCATTTCTTTGCTTGGTGCCAATGTTTAAGGACTGCACTAACTCTTGTAGGTTTCTCCAGGTTGCTGCTTGGATCAGGACTCCTGTTCCTGACAGAGGGAGTCAGGAGACATTGCAGAGGTCTGAAGTCCATGTTCAGGGGTGTGGAGAGATTCCCTGCTGGGATTTGGGAGGAGTTGTAACAAGCCCCACCTGGATGCTATGGGTCTCTCCACAGCCTTACCTCCTTCTGGTCTTGGGGTTGTGTGTTGTACTGAGGCTCAGGGCTGAAGCAGATGTTCCTATATGGAGCAGGTACGTTTGGATGGGCTGCAAATGCCCTGATAAGAGATGTCCTCTTTCATAATGCTCGTGAAAGCCAGAAGAGGGTGTTGTTATCTCCTAGAACTAGAAGTACAGGCAGTTGTAAGCCTCTGTATGGGTCACTGGAGAGCTAGAGGCCAGGGCAAGGAAGGAAAAGCACCGTGTCCAGGTTCCTGGAGGGCCTGTTCTGCTCAGCTTAGCAGAGTTCTGTTGACTCCATAGAGCCATGTTCTCCCCAGAGTCCTCTCATTTGGCTGTAAGCCTTTATTTGGGTTCAAAGCCACCTCATGGGCCAAGGGTGGGCACTCAGTGAGTGTTCACACAGAGCGATGGTATACCTAAATCAAGGGGGTATCGGAGGTCCTTCCTTTATACCTTGCAAGGACAATCTCACTTTGTGATGTAAGAATGTGGGAAGTGTCAGCAGGGCAGTCCTGCTACCTTGAGAGATAGGGATATTCTCCATGTGTCAGCTCTGCCAACCCCATTGTACCTTGCAATCCCTGCAGTACCTACTAAACCGCTCAGGAATTGCTTCCCACAAAACTCTGCATGTCTGGCACTGGGGAATTGCTTCCACTAACTTATAGACAGCAGTGATATTTGTCTTTTCTTTGAAACTTAACCATACATACATACATACATACATACATACATACATACATTCATACTTACATACACACATACATACATATATTTATTATTATTAATGTGTAGAGGTGTTTTGCTTAGATGTTCATCTGTGTGTGGCATTCATCCATAATGCTCGTCAAAGCCAGAAGAGGGTGTTGTATCTCCTAGAACTAGAAGTATAGGCAGTTGTAAACCTCTGTATGGGTCCTGGGAATCAAAACTGGTTCTCTGAAAGAGCAGCCAGTGCTCTTAGCTGTCAAGCCAACTAACCAGATAGCATAATTTGTTTGTTTATTTAGTGAGTATAAGTGTAAGTGTGTGTGTGTGTGTGTCATGTCAAGGTAGAAGCCAAAGCACAAGTTGCGGGAAGGACTTCTCTTGGCTCCTGGGTTTCTAGGTACTCCAGTCAGCCAAGGTAGTAGGCACTCTGGCCTGCCGAGTCTGCCTGCTGAACCAGCCCATGACTCTTGCTTTTAACTACTTTGACAGGTCACCTTGATTTCTTTGATGACTGTCCTCCCTAGTACTACCCAAGGCCAAGGATTTCTTTTGTTTTTGAAAAACTCTAAGCTGCTTGCATCTGGAAGAGAGTCCCATGCAGCGCAGGCTCAGGATTATCTGGCGGTTTGTGGCATTCAGCTAGTACTATCTGTCCTCCAGGCTTGATGAGCAGGGAATCCGCTGAGCATTTTGTATTTCTTTGCTGTAAGGCTTTTTGAAGGTAATTCCACCCATCATTAGAAAAGCGAATTTGGCCCTCCACCAGGAACCTCTGCCAAAGCTATCTTTTCCACCAGGACCCAGTGTGAGACTGTACAGTAGTCTCTCAGGGGACAGCTCAAAAAATCCCTCTGCGGGTCTCAGCTTAGGGTGAAGACCTGGTAACATTTGTGGGGTGTGTGTGTGTTGGGGGGGGGGAGGAATAGGTGAAAGAGGGATAGAGGGAGAGAGAGAGTCAGAGATACAGAAAGACAAAAACCCAGAGGAAGAGAGAGACAGAAGGGGCATACAGAGGAAACTGCTGATCCTTGGGTGTTTGTAATAACCAAGGCTATAGCTTTGTCTATAGTTTTGGTCTCCATGTTTGGAGAACTGCTTGGCATATTCTGAGGCCTTTTGGAAGACAGGGGAGTGAGTGTCCCTGGGGCTAGTGGTTGCATCAGGGATGGCCTGTCTCTGGGAAGTCAGGCAACCCTTACTGTAATGCACAGCACACATCCTCCTGATGCCTGGGTCTGTGTCTTTAAGGCAATAATTGCTGAATTGAAATTTGAGACTGTTATCTTAATAACCAATTACTCAAATAACTTTGAAATTGGCTTAAATTGGCTCGTCATGCTACATTTACCTGAATCTTTTTATGGGAAAGTTAGGAACAAGAAAAAAAAATTTTTTCTTGGCTGCCTGATTTGTTTGGTATTGCTGAAGGGTCTTGTTTGCAATAGGCAAATTATGCTGGTTCCTGTGAGCTCAAGCCCCTGCCTCCTGTGAGGGGACCTGCCTGGGTCAGTTCTTTTCGAAGCTCTGTGTGCTTGGAAACTCTGGCCCTTTGGGAGCCTTTACCAAAATAAGGCACAGTGTTAACTGCACCAGACAGAGGCTGTTTACCTGTGTGAGGGTCTTCAAATGGATTCTGTCACCCCTGCAACAGATTTAAACCTCACTGATGTATTTTTCCCCTTTGAAAAACACTAGCTGAGGTGATGTAGTTTTAATTTTCTATCTTTCAACAGTTATGGGAGCTTAAAGGTGAGAGTCGCAATCTTTAAACTAAAGGAATTCTCCATTTATTAGTGGTTGGAACAGGAGAGGGTGAGGAGCTGAGAGCAGAATACTTGGGTTTTATATACAGCTATAAACCCGGTAATAGAATATTACATCTTTTTTTCTCTAATGCGGTCTTATATCCCCTCGTTTTTTCTCATCGTCTAAACTCGGATAATGGGGGCTCTTTCTGCTTTCAGAGTCACAGTGCCTTTTATTTCTGCAGTGTTAAAATTGTGGCTTTTGCAAACAGTCCACAGACTCTCACAGCCCAGCTCAGATTCATTTTGTTTGAGAAGGAAGAGTGGGCTGAAGCTCAGTCTCACTGCATGGAGTGTTAGGAAGAGGATCTGAGGACATGCAGACTTGGACTCCTGGGGACAGTCCCCAGGGCTCACCATCTTACGGTGCTGGACTTCTCTACTCTCTTGAACACCTGGAAACCTTTCCTGATGGGCTCACCCTGACTGGTCTCCTCCAAGGGCATTGCTTTTGCTTACAAATTTCCAGCCCCTTCTCAAGGACTTTTAAGTTAGCATCACCCTCCCCTGATTGGAAGAAAAGTTGATCTGACACAGCTGTACTTCCATCTGAAGGCACTAGAGGAAGCAAGAAGAAAGGACAAATATGATTGGCCGGTTTAATATTGATTCTCATCCATAGCAGAGCAAATGGCTTTTTCTAGATCTGCTTCTGTTGTGGGAGAAGAGACATTTGGCATCAAGGGGAATTGAAAGAAGCCAGTACAGAGGAGATGCCCACCATGGATATTGTCCAGGGTCTCAGTGTCTAAGAAACACTGGATATATAGTTAATTGAGGGCCTTGGAGTTCCTGTCTGTGACATAGAAGACTTGAGTAACAGGGTTAAACCGGCACCCCCCCCCCCATTGACTGCTGGGAAGCTCATGGCAGGAGCCACAGGGTGTTTGTGGGACAGAGAGAGTCTTGGCTGGTAGGATCCTTGTAGTCACTTGCCAGCTTGTGTTTCAATTTTTATCTGCTGATCGAAGAAAGACTGAGTTTCCTGCCTTGCCTCATGTGTTTGGGAGGGTGAGATGAGAAAAAGTAGAAAATGGACTTTGAGAATATGAAGTGCTGTATATGAATATGAAATACGAGAGCCTGCGTGATGCACCAAGATTTCCAACCTCATAATTTACCCTGAACTCCAGGAGGAAATCACCTTGTCATAAAAACATCTTGGAATGGCAATCCATTACACTTCTACGCTGGGAGAGAACACGAAGAGGCTTCCAAAGCTTGGGATTATAAAACCGTAAAAGAATCTGAGTTCAAAAGCCCTTGGAAACTGCTGGACTGAGCCTTCATAATTCAAGCAATTCAGCCAAAGTTTTTCTTTCTCGTGTAATAAAACATGTGTTTTGGACAAACCAGATAATGTGTCATAAAAAGAATGGGCTGAATCCAAAAATCATGGAGCTAGCATCTTCTCCCACTTGGGGCATCCTGCTGAGCTTAGATGATGTGGGTAGGGGATGAGGTAGGCTGCAAGTCCAAGAAACACCCTTGGCTTTCAGTGCTATGTAACATTTCTTGAGGAGTTGTGTCCAAATGTCTGTTCACCCCAGATCGGTCACAAATGACTGTCCAAAGTAGTGACTCCATCAAATTCCAACTTGGCAAACCAATGAGTTTTGGAGCTTCCTTACAGAGCACAGCTGAAGGTTAACTTAAAGGAGCATAAAGGATCCCCAAAAGAACTCCATCTCTTTAGAGACCTACCCCAGTACACGTGACAGCTGCATGGAAACTGCATCACAAAGTCCCTGTGTCAGTTAGATCTCATGTATATGCTAACATCTCCCATGATCACTTGCAGCTAGAGGAGGACAGGAGGGAGTAGTGGCTGCAATCCAAGGTGAGTCTCTTGTGACACTCTCCTCTCCCCTTCTCCTGAAGAGTGACAGTGACTTATTAATATCACCAACACCAGCGACTGTAGCACTCTACTGGATTACCTGCTGTGGTTACTAGGCTAACAGAATCTCTGTCCCAAGAAGTGGTGGATGATCTTATTATGCCCAAAGGAAGGAACCACAATACAGCACTTCTATCCACAGTGTCCCTCCTTTCAGCCATTCCGGTCCCCTTCTCCTCTTCCCTTTGTCCTCTGACTCCATCTGGCAGTATAATCCCACTGTTCTCTGAAGACTGCCCCTTCCCATTGCCCAGGGCCTCAATGGATGGTCAGTATTGCATGGGAACCCATCTCTGGATAGCCATGACTCAGAAGTTCAAAGACTGAAGAGAAGGCAGCAGGAGAGGAAGCCTTGAGGAGTCAGGCCTGGCCCTGTCTAGATTATTCTAATGATTTTGGCATAGCCATTGTGGCTTAAGCTTTGCAAGAAACTCAGCTTTTCTCCTTCCTGGAAAGATTTTAAAATAAGAAACAAGCTTGTGTTCTATCTGTATTCCAAAGAGAGAAAAACTTAAAACTGAGCCAGGATGGATACCTCCAGAGGACTTAGACAAATACAGCTTTTATATGACTATGCTGTAAGTATTTGTCTATCCACAAGAAGACACTGACATTGTATGCCTGTACTTATTAAAGTACCAAAACATTTATATTTTTTGCTCTTGATCCAACCTAAGAAAGTTGAGGACACAGAATTAAAGCCTCAGACGTGTTTGTGGGGCTTGCGGGTGGTCATTCTGAAGTTTGCCTAAAAGTGTGTGTAATTTTTATGTCAGGAGGCAATCTATACAAGAGGTAGCTGACTATACTGAGGATGAATCTGTGCTTGGAAAGATGTGACCGTATTGGCTTCAGGATGGGCTCAGCCTCGCTGGTCTTCAAAGAACGAAGTGGCCTTTGAAATGACATTTGTAGCATCCTGGGTTCTGTTGTACATCATGCTAGCGTACCCAATTTCTGACCAAATGATGGTGCTAACCCGGGGCGAGGCCAGTGGGGAAGCTGTACCTCACACCTAGTAGCCCATGGGTTCACCTGCAGTGGTTCCAGGCAGTTACAAGCTGAACTCATGAGGGGAAGTTTGCATGTCACTATTTTTGCAATACCTACTTCTCATCCACGAGCTATTAGTCTACTGAGGATTTTCTGGGAGTCTCCTCGCAACCCTAGGGTTGGCCCAACACACTATCCCTGAGTTTGTCTCCATCTGAATCTCTAGGTAAGCTTCATTTTCTCCTTCATGTCACACTGAAAGTCAGTGTTAGTCCCACTGAGGTTGCCTCTTGTTAGTGTTTTAACACAAGTAAACCTCGGGCTCCATGGTTCCACCTAGGTCTAACCTGGTGACATGACATCAGAGCTAAGGCCCAGGGAAATGGCATAGAAAACGTAATGATAAGGAGGAGTGTGGGGAGTAGGCTCAAGGGGCACTTGGGGAGATCCTGGCTGGAGACCAAAGTCATTCTCAGCAAGTATGTTGAGAACCTCTCAAAACATGATCTACATGTGACCTTTCCATACTTTGCATTAATAAAAACAATTTTTAAAAATAACCGACATGCTTGCTCTGGTAAAAGTTCATTTTCCATAGTCCTTACTTTACAGCCAATTTGGAGACTTTGCACAGGAGGAAGAGTGGGTAGAGGAGAGAATGGGCAAATAGACTACATAGAATAAATGGTACCAGCTTGATCTGCACTGTCCATAGAGAGAAAAACCACATTCAGAGCCTCATCTCTCAGACAGAACTCAGAGAAGGGAGCCCCTCTGCAGCAGGAGCACCATAGGTCACAGCAAAGGGCATGAAGGAATCAGAGTCATGGCCATTGTTTTCAGGGTACCGATGCTGCCAATGTAGGATATAGAGGAGCCTCACAGACAGGCCAGTAAGCAAGACTGCTTAGGGCTTGGAGCTAATTTAAACTATATATCAGGATGGATTTCTGCCATTGGAGGGGAGCTTTATAATTTAGTTAATAGTGATTTTGAAGATGTGATGAGATTGAAAGATGTGTTCTGAGACTTGAAGGTGCTCTCTGCACCTCAGAACAGGTGGCTGTGTCTGGTACCCGTCCTCAACTTGTTTCATTTTCAAGAGCTCCCGACCCTATGTCTGAGGTCAGTAAAATGGTCAGGGAGATCACTGACTACAGTGTGTGAGCATCTGGGTGGAGTTTTATCACAAGAACCTGCTGTGGAGGACAATTTCTGGGATGTAGGATGGGGGTAAATATGTCTGCCTGTCCCTTGATTGTCCTTGGGACAGCTTATTACAGAGGTCTGTCTCCCAAATGGCATAAATAGCATGTGACGGTAGCAATATGAGCCACAATGAGAAAGCTAGATGACAGATTTTCTTTATTTTTAGACACCAAACTATGACCTAGACAAATGGATTCCCAGCCTATCTTCTCTAACACCTGCTTTAGCTTGTCATACCTTGTTTGTGAGACAAGGTCTCACTATGTAGCCCTGGCTGGCCTCGAACTTGCAGAGATCCACTTGCCTCCTAGTCTCAAGTGCAGGGATTAAGGGCATGCTCCGCCACATCCGGATCCCCTGATGATTTTATTATACATTATCAGAAGAACTTGATGACATAGTACTGGGGTCTTGTGACCCTGCAAAAGAATAGGGAAACAAAGTGAATAGTGGTTCTTTCCAGAGTCAAATGTAATCAAGCAATGGGTTAATATAATTCCATTATGTCTCAAGTTGGAAGATAACTTACCATTCAGCTATTGCATGGAACAGATATCAAAAGCAATTGGCCAACCTGTGGTGCTTCTTGTATGAATTGTCTGGGTCCACATTCACAGCAGATGTCCAGGATCTGATAATGCCATCAGAACACAGGGTGAAGTTAGCAATTTTATGGTGACTAAACAACACAAACAATAGCCGGACCAAAGGCAGGATCAGACCTGTAGTGTCTTATTGATCCCGAGCAGTAGCACTGCCCTTGATGATCCAAAACAATTATTTTTAAGTGTTGTGTTCAAAAGATGCACAGACCATCTCAGGATCTCCAGCTAGATAATAGTATAGAAGAGGTGGTACTGTAAAATCTCTATGAATGATGGTCGGCAGTCTGCAGACACAGGGGCTTTATGAAGCAGAAGTAATGCACTGCCAAGGAAAGTTTAATAATATCTTGAAATAAGGTAACAGATTACCCCAGCAATACAAGGAGTGAGTGGGAGCTGTTGGTGGGGGGAGGAAGTCATTCATGTGCCCTCATCAGACTAGAGAATGGGAGAGGGAATGGAGGCCTCATGGGATGACATGGAGGTCAAGAACAGCTTTATGGAGAGGGGCTCTAGTCACCGTAGGGTGCACACAGGAGGTGGGAGCCTACCCCAAGTATACAAGCCTTCATCCAATTAGCTTGTTGATGTCCCATGTTGCCCTAAGCTAATAGGTACTAAAGAAATATCTATTCAAAGAACAGTTAAAGTACTATAAGGAAGACTTTGTTCAGGGTCACCATGATGAATGCTAAGGCCAAGGCCATGGGATCCTGCAATGGGAGGAGGCATGGCTCAATGCTGGAAGCTGTCCGAGCAGGTGGGGCTTAGTAGCCCAGAAGCAGGTGGTTCAGTGGATGGAGAACAACTAAGAGAGTTGGGAGCAAGGAGGACTCAGATTAACCTGACCTTCAGGACTCTTCTGAAAACCAACCTGGGAGGATCTTCCTGAAGATAGAGGAGGAGGAAGAGTGGAGATTGTAGTGAGCGGCTCTGACTGAACAGGCTTTGGGTTCTCATTAAAACTGGGTTTTTATAAGGATGTTCATAGATCCATGCAGAAGTCTGGAAACTTAATACAAAGCCTGGCCAAACAAACAGCTTTTGTTACCAAACACAGGAAACAAAGAAGCCTGGCTGTATGGGAGCCCACAGAGGAGGCTGGGCAGGTTGAGATGGGTGCTATGTGGATCAATGTGAGATGCTTAGCACAGATGTGTGCAACTGTGGAGTCAAAATGCATCGTCCCAGCCTGGGGCACAGCTCAGTTGGTTGATCATTTCCCTAGCATGTGGGGGTCCTCAGGTTTTCCCCCAGCACAGGGTAAAGCTAGCATGGTGGCACACACCTGTTATCCCAGCTCTTGGGTGGAAGGAGAATGATCAGAAGTCCAAGTCAACAGGGAGAAAAGAAAGGACCATTGGTGGATCAAACCGGCAAAGATAGAAGATAATAGAGAAACAACAATGCACACAATAAAGCAGGTGACCAATCTGAGTGAATCGGTTTCTAATACTCCTACAGCATTTGCCCATCAGCTTGAAAGAGTGCCTGTCAGTCGCCTTTCATCCAGGCCTTTCTTGGGCACTAAATGATGCCCATGTCATCCTCTGGTGCCAAGCAGGGTTTCCATCCCACAGAGGTCTCCCTGTAATCTGAACTCAGGTCCTATCTTTTCATAGTTTGGGCCATGCTCTAGAGCCCTGGGAAGGTTTTGGCTCTGCTTAATGAACAGCCTTAATCTGTCCATTTTGGTGTTTCTATGAGGTCTGAAAGAAAACAGGTTTGATAGTCCCACAGTTGCCTGGCCCGTGAAACTACTCCAGGATTTTATACAGCATAGTCTTATGAAGAGAAAGAAAACCTTTTATTTTTAATAAATCCATCCAGCCTGCCACCCCACACCCATTAGTTGGGGGAGGGGGGAAAACAACTGGTCTGGTCACAATCTTGTTCAGACCCAGTGAGAAAAAAAGTACCATAAGAATTTACTATACTCTGCCTGTATACCTGTCCTATCTGGGAATCTGTAGAGAGGTGCACCAGGGGAGATGCTATGCCATTCCTGGGTCTCCATCTGCTGGTGTGTTTTCTAGGATACCCATTTTCAGCCACTGTGATTAGATGCTTTCTGGTTCCTGAGGGTTAGGGAAACCAGGAGACACTCTGGGCAGTCACTACTGTTGACTTCTAGGGTCTGAAACAAAGCAGGAAGCAAAAAGACATTTTCTGAGGGCCCATAGCTTCTCTCTGTGTAAAGACAATGCTTGCCTGTAGACTTTCCTACTTCATCTCCACGTGGAGTTGCAATGGGGTCAGCTCCCAATGCGGAGATAGGCTGGCTCTGTCTTGAGTAGGCCCATGCATCTTGCCATCTCAACTTGCCTTTCTTGCCCCCATATCTGTTGGTGCCTTGTCCTTTTTCATGTGTGTTGTCCCAGAGCTGGTAGAACCAGCTCTGCCTTCTCATCTTTGAGTGACAAGCCTCACAGTCTGGTTGGGTAGTTGGGAACATGAGGTAACAGTGAAAAATGATTAAAGAGATATCAAGCCACATTCAGGACACTGCAGTGAAATGGTTTATAAGGCAAATGTCCTGGTGTGAATATGAAGTGGTCTCCTAAAAAGGCTCTGTGTCAGGAAGCTCAATATCCAGAGAATGGTGCTGTTTTGGAGATTCTGAGAACTTTTGGAAATAGCACTGAACTGAAGGACGGTCACTGGATCCTTAGGAGGACTAGCCCCTTCTTATCTCTCCTGCTCTCTACTTCCTGTCTTCTGTGAGGTGAGGAAGCTCCTATGCCGCAGAGTTCTGCCACCATGATATTCTCCCCAAGTATAAGGAGGCAGGCAACCATTCGTGGAACCCTCTAAAACTGAGCCAATATAGATCATTGCTCACAGTTGTTCCTGACAGGCAAGGCATCGATGGAGGCACAAAGGTAACTGAGCTATGTAATAAAACAAAGAGAAGTTACAAAAATATCACACCAGAGAACCTAGCCTTGTCTGCCTACTGAAGGAAGCTGTCCCCAAGGTCAGGACCCTCAGGAATGGATCAAGGGTCAAGAAATTCAAATGAGTGGTACACCATGGGAAACAAAACAAAACAAAAAGAGAGACAAATTGCTGTACTAGTTAACAAGAAACTAACAAAGGCTTATTACTGGTTAAAGAGAAGAGAATAGAAACTAAGGTGAAAGGCTGCCCTGGAAGCAGGGCAGCCTTAGTTCTCTCAGTCCACAGGAACCACAAACAGCTCCCACGTCCTGGCTCCAGGCTGCCAACCTTGTAAGCACCGAGTCTCCATTCCAGCCCTCAGCACCCTCCTTGGTTCAAGGATCATGACCACCTCTTCAGTGTACAGCTACCATTGAAGGCAGTAGCATCAAATGACACAGGTATAAATCACGCT
>JADRCD010165756.1:0-10851 GCA_019843815.1 Montemys delectorum | reverse complement strand
GCCCACTCTGTACAGCTCTCCCATGGGAAGAATCCTAAGCTATGGAAACAAAAGCTTGATGAGACCAAGCAAGCAAGTGAGGTTGCATTTATTCGCTCTTTGTTCTGGACTGTAGATGAGCTGTGACTAATAGCTTCCATTCCTGCTTTGATTCCCCTGAAGTAACTCAGAATTGTAAACCAAATAAACACTTTTTCCATATACTTTTCTATTGTTGTGATAAAACACCATAATCAAGACATTGGATAGAGAAAGTATTTATTTAGGTTTATGGTTCCAGAGAGTTAGAGTCCATAATGGCGTGGAAAGCAGAGGAGCACAGAAGGAAGCTGGCTGATCACATCTTTCATCCTCACACAGGAATCAGAGAAGGAACTAGAAGTAGGTGAGACTATGAACTCTCAAATCCTTTCTTCAGTTGGATTTCCACTAACAAAGTTCCATATCTTAAAATGTATGTGACCCTCCCCCCCCCACACACACAGTGCCACCTAATGGTATCAAGTGTCCTCATACATAACATTATAAGTGACATTTTTATTTAAACTACCACATTCTGTAATTAGAGATTTGTGAAAGTATTTTATCATAGCTATAGAATGAAACTATAATAGAATTTGGCACCAAAGATTGCTGATACTGTGATGAATCTGACAGACCACACTGGGTTTTTCTCCCTTTGAGGGTGGGGGTAGTGGTGGGTAGAGAACCTTGGGATACATAAACTATTGGACACTGTTGACAGGGTTTGGTAGACTATTCTGGGGCAGAATTAGGATTTACATTCTAAATTTTAGTTTTGCTTCATGTGAATGTGAATGAGTGTTTGTGTGTGTGTATGTGTGTGTGTGTGTGTGTGTGTGTGTGTGTGTGTGTGTGCGTGCCCCAGTTTGTCCCTTTTGGAGTAAGATAGATAAATTTCTAAAATTTTATCTAAGGTCAAGAAATAAAAATGGTAAAATATTTTTAATTTTATGCAACATGCCATACTTAAGATATTGAAGATGTGATGTTATTGTAATGGACAATTGAAACTAACTCATTCGTTAATGTATAACTGACCAGGACATTATAATCTCATGGAAACAATAAGAAAATTAGGCAGGAGTTTATTCAAAAGTCAGGTGTTTAAATATTGGAAAACACAAAGTATGAGGATAATTCCTAAGATAAATGAAATTAGTACCAGAGACACACCCTTGTCTGAAAGCTGTTTCTGGAAAATGCCTCAGCACTGAGGAACTGGAGCAGAGGCCCCCAACCCATTGAGCTTCAGATGGAGCTCAGTATATCAGTGTGTTGATAGAAAACATAATTTGCATAGCCAAATATCAAAGAAGAGGGAGCTGTGCAGAGAAGAAACTACACAAATTTGCATAGGGTTATTGTTGAAGCTTGTCTAATAAAACATCTGTTCATACACAAAGGAAAGCTGCACAGGCTGGTCAAAGAGCAACTCCTGAGGTCAGAGAGGTCTGTGTACTAGAGATCTTATGCTGAGACTGGAGAAATGGGTTGGAAACAAAAAGTCATTCATAGAGTCCAGAAGACTGTGGTTGGTGTGTGTCATACTCCCTCTGGAGAAAAACCTACTACCAACATCTACAGACCTTAAACACAGCCAATGAGAAAGCCAGGCTGTGGTAAACTTCTAAAGAAACTTTATAATTTGTTAAGGAAGATGCTAAACCCAGACCCAAAACCGAATTATACTGGAGTTGTAAGAAGACAAAGTATTAGAACCAAAAAGAAGTGTGTGTGTGTGTGGGGGGGGGGGGGGGTAGATGTCAGGGATCTTTTATCTAAAGAGAAATCCACCAGGAGAATCAGAGAAAAAAAATGAAAACCATGGTATGACTTATGGGCAATAACTTTAAAGTCATTACATGAAAGGATTCATTTTAAAAAAGTTATAAGGAGAAAATGAAGATAAACTAATGTTACATAGAGGCAGAAAACATAATGACTGAATGAAAAATGCTCCAGGTTACACTGTAGTTTTTTGAATACCTATGAAGAAATCTGCCAGCTTGACTAGGAAACTATGACATAAAAATCAAATTGGAGGAAACTTCAGTGCCCCTGGACAAGGTACAAGAGTCATCTCATTTGATTGGCTGAAAAATGAAGAAAAAAGAGCAGGTCACTTTATTTCTGTTCTCTGTTACCTTCCATCTGTGATGAAAAGGAGAAAGAACAAAGTTACTAAGACTTCCATAAACAGAAGAAACATTGTTGGCTGCCACAGAACATCTGCAAAAACCTCATGAGTGATGGGGAGAGTTGGGCCTTCCCCCTCTGAGATGAGCAGGAGCACTGAGCATACTCCTCATTCCTGTTCAGCTTTGGTTCTGATGTCCCCATGGGGAAGGGGTAAGGAAGGAGAGGGAGGAAAAGAGGAAGGGAGGGGAAGAGAAAGAGGGAATGATGGAGGAAGGGAGAGTCAAAGGGATGAGAGACAGTCTAGAACAAAGGGACAGCTGCCCCCTCATGATGAAAACATTCCTTACCATAAATTTCCACTAAAGATCATGAATCATATTCATTTCCTTCACACATCAGTGTCAAAGCTCTTGTCCATCCATCTCTATCTGTTCCTTTAGTTCTGATGCAATTTAATTATAAACAGAGAAGGAAAAAAGATGATCACACACCCGTGGAAATATAAACTTAGCAGCGAATTGCCTCATAATCTACATACATATTATAGTTTCATTTGTATGTTGTCAGCATAGAAACACAGTTCAGTAAAAGACTCAAGGCCTTGATATCTTTCATTGGAACTAATATACAGCAAACATCGCATTATTAAACTCTTTAATTCCCCAAATCTTCATATGTGTATGAACCACTGCTCTGTACTGTCCAGCTGCTGCTCCTAGAAAGCATGACAAAGTGACACATGGGGACCCTCAAAGCTATGATATCAGTTCTTGGGTGGGGTCAGACACAGAGTAGCTTCTATCTAAGCATCAGTATAGCCATATATACATTTTTCACCCATGTAATTTCCCTCTACAGTAAAATAGGAAAACTCAGTGTTACAATGAACTTGATATTCTCACCATATTATCTCTTTTCTTTTCTTTTCCTCCCTTTTTCTTTTCTTTCCTTTCATTTTCTTTTCTTTCCCTTTCTTTATAGAATGATGCTCACTGTGTCATAAAATTATAGGAAATCCAATCTTTAACCAGCAAAAAAAAATTTATGAAGAATAATGAGAATCTCTATGAAAACATGAGAATAATGTGTAAAATTCTTAGTGGCTTCTTCAGGATTTCAGAGAAGATGACTCACACTCTGGAGCACAGAATATAAATCTGTGTCCAGGGATGGAGTGTTGGCTCACTAGTTTAGAGTACTTGCTGCTCTGGGAGAGTACCTGAGTTCATTTCTAAGCACCCAAAACAGATGGCTTTAAGCCATCTATAACTTCAGTACCTAACTTCAGTTCTTGGGATCTTGATGCCTTTTTATGGCCTCTGTAGATACCTACAAGCACATAGTATAGACATACATTCAGAAACACACACATATGCACACATAACATACACACTGAAGGTAACCAAGGACTACACAGTACAACCCTGTGCCCGTCCACTCCCCTCTCAGGCTTCCTGCTCCAAGAGAGGGACTTTGCCTTTTGGATTCAAGGTGGTATTGCACTGACTCTAGGTCAGAGGGCATTGGCATAGCTCATCCATCTTGGGACAATTCCCATGGGTCCTTCTTCCTTTAGTGTGTGTGTGTGTGTGTGTGTGTGTGTGTGTGTGTGTGTGTGTGTGCGTGTGTGTGTGTGGTCTGTGATCCTTGTCTACTTTAAACTCTGTATTTCTCATTTGCTATTGAAACAGCTCATATAAAGTTCCATGACACCTATGTTGGTTATTTTTTGTCAACTTGATATGAGCTAGAGTCATTTGGGAAGAGGGAACCACAAATGAGAAAATATTTCCATTAAATTGGCCCGTGGGCAAGTTTCTCTCTTAATTATTGATGTAGGATGTCCAGCTCACTGTTGGTAGTGCCACCTAAGCAGGCGATTGTGAGATATAGAAAGAATAGGCTGAACAAGCCACAAAGAGCAAGTCGGTATCCATCATTCTCCCATGGCCTCTGCTTCAGTTCTTGCATCCAGATTCCTGCCTTGAGTTCCTGCCTTGACTTCCCTTCATGTGGACTAACTATATGCTTTCCTCCTCGAGTCAGGGTCATGTTTACCACAGTAGCAGAGAGCATACTAGGGTAGGTTCCCATAGTGTAAAGCCTACGTATTAACCCAAAGCCCCAGGCTTACAAACCCAGTTTTCCTCCTACTGGACCAAGGGCTTCCCTGAAGAACTTATATTGGCTTTTCATTCTGAGGTAAAACTTTGCATTTGGTTCCTCTACCTAAATTATATTTAATATTTTCAAATGTACTATTTTTTTTACTTAAATACATGTGAATATATGTATACGTGTGTATACATGGATATATGGAAACATATGTGTTCATATGTGTTCAAGGACTGGTGTATATGGATGAGCTCTCACCTGTACATGTGTATGTAGCAGAGGTCCAAGATTAATGTCGGGCATCTTCTCAATCACTTTTTATTTTCTTATTTTCCTTTGACTCCTGTCTCCTTGCACCCTGTACTCTCCTCAATGCCCCAAATCATTTGGAATCCTATCATTTCTACCCTCCTGTGTTGGAATCAAACACTGTAGACAACTCAGTACGTTCCTTGAACTTCACATGCAGCATTCAGTAAAGTTTAATAAAGCATTTGTGGTAGTTTTGGGTGGAAGTTTCCTTCTCATGAGACCTAAGCCCTCTGGCTAAGTGTGATGCTATTCTTGGCTGTCAGGTTCACTACATCTGGAATTAACTGAAACCCCAAAATGGAGCACATACCCATGAAGGATTTCTGATGAATTTGAAGTGGAAAGATTGACTTTCAATACAGATTTTTGAGGTAGGAAAACATATCCTAAATCCAAATTTTTAATCCAGATATAATCTGGGACATGCCTTTTTCTAGAAGCCCAGATAAGGACTTGAAAGGAGAATGATTTCGCTGTTTGCTTGCTTGACCTTGCCTTGCTAGCAAGCCCATTCCTTCACTAGCGTTAGAGCCTACCCTCTGGGATTTGAGAGTCTACTGAAGACCAGCTAAGACCTCCAGAGTCATGGACTGAGTAACTACTGGATTCTTTCTGTTCATACAGACTTTCTGTTCATACCCAGCTGTCTTTGGATTAGCTGGATGACAGCTTGTAAATCATTCCAATAAATCCCCATATATAATTTATATAAATTATAATACAATTTAACTTAACATGTATTAAGTTAATAATGATGTAATATAATCCCAATATAAATACATGGAAATAATAGATATAAATTATATATTTATATATATGGAGAGATGCCATCTATAAGTTTTATTATTCTAGAGTATCCTAACTAAGTCATAAAGGGCAGTATAATGTCATTGAAGTAAAGCAGCACGCAGTAGAGTAATTCAGCAGATGGCATCATGAGGCTGGTTATTCCTTCCTGGCACTTTGGTTTAATATGTATAATATTTCGTATTATGAAGAGCACATTTGGTCAAAGATCAGAGCACAAGGAATCTATATTGGTACTCCTTCAGCTAGGGAAGCTAATATTTCCTTCCCAGACCCAGCTCTCACAGTATCTCATCTCTAAGGTCATTGACTTCCAAGAGAGCAGAAATACCTCCAGAACTTCGTGCGCTTCTTCCCAGTATTTCTTTTCTTCTACAGGAAGGCAAGCTACCTACCCTGAGTGTTGTGGTTAATGATAAAGTGGTGAGTTGCTCACTCAGGAAGTCCACAAGCTGGGTTAATGTGGGAAGTGCAGCACCTGCCAGAATTTCCCTCTGTACCTTCCCTAAGGTTATGTGGCCTGGGCTCTGCCAGCATGTGGCACAGAGTTAGCAGAGAACCAGCTTGGGACAAGGTGGTTTTCCCACAGCTTCTTAGCATGTGTTGTGTCTCTGTATCACATTGTCTTTTAGTTCAAGCTGACAAAAACAAACCAGCATATATGCTATGAAGCAACCTGATTCTAGAGGAAAGCAATGTGAGTGAATCAGCAAGATATTCCTGCTTTTAGAGTACAGAATCTTTATCGTGGCTTTCAAGAGTTTTCTCCAGGCCTGGGAGATGGCTTAGTGGATCGACCCAAGAAGCCTGATACTCTGAGTTTAACCTTGGGAACCTGGATGGTAGGAAGAGAGAACAGACTCCCATGGGTTTGTTGTGTGACCTTCACATGTGTGCCTTGGCACCTACATCCCCCAACACACTAAAGCAAATACATAAGAACTGGATGTGAGTATCTTTTAAAAGAATTCTCTTCTTATAGGCTTCATTCTGTCTCCTGAGGGCTAAGGAAAGGTGGCAGCGGAAACTTGGGACCTGGATTGATCCTACTCTCTCCATGTTCCAGATACACTTCCTGGCTTTCACGCTCCTTGGCATTACCGCTTGTTTAGAAATGTCTTACGTATCATGAGACAAGCTAGTATCTTTCATGGGCTTGCACACCAGAGATGCTAAGATAAACCTGGCAAATGACAAAAAGGAAATTCTTTTTTTTTTATTAGATATTTTCTTTATTTACACTTCAATCGTTATTCCCTTTCCTGGTTTCCTCTCCAAAAAAAACCCCATCTCCTTCAACCTCCCCCTGCTCATGAATCCACCTACTCCTGCTTCCTGGCTCTGGCACTCCCTTACACTGGGGCATAGAGTCTTCACAGCACCAAGGGCCTCTCTTCCCATTGATGACTGACTAGGCCATCCTCTGCTACATATGCAGCTGGAGCCATGAGTCTCACCATGGGTACTCTTTGGTTGGTGGTTTAGTTCCTGGGAGCTCTGAGGGTACCAATTGTTCATATTGTCACTTGTCCTAAGTGGCTGTAAACCCTTCAGTTCCTTGGATCCTTTCTCTAGTTCCTTCACTTGGGGACCCTGTGCTCAGTCCAATGGATGACTGTGAGCCTCTACTTCTATATTAGTCAGGCACTGTCAAAGCCTCTCAGGAGACAGCTACAGCAGGCTCCTGTCAGCCAGCACTTGCTGGCATCCACAATAGTGTCTGTGTTTGGTGATTGAACATGGAAAGGATTCCCAGGTGGAGCAGTCTCTGGATTGTCCTTCCTTCAGTCTCTGCTCCATAGTTTGTCTCTGTAACTCATTCCATGGATATTTTGTTCCCCCTTCTAAGAAGGAAGGAAGTATCCACACTTTGGTCTTCCTTCTTGAGTTTCTTATGGTTTGTGGATTGTATTTGGGATTCCAAGCTTTTGGGCTAATATCCACTTATCAGTGAGTGTATACTATGTGTGTTCTTTTGTGATTGATTGGGTTACCTCATTCAGGATAATATTCTCCAGACCCATCCATTTCCCAAGGAATTTCATAAATACATTGTTTTTAATAGCTGAGTGGTACTCCATTGTGTAGATGTACCACATTTTCCATATCCATTCCTCTGTTGAGGGACATCTGGGTTGTTTCCAGTTTCTGGCTATTATAAATAAGGCTGCTATGAACATGGTGGAGCATGTGTCCTTATTGCATGTTGAAGAATCTTCTGGGTATATATGCCCAGGAGTGGTACAGCTGGGTCTTCAGGTAGCACTATGTCCAATTTCCGGAGGAATCACTAAACTGATTTCCAGAGTGGTTGTATCAGCTTGCAATCCCAACAGCAATGAAGGAGTGTTCCTCTTTCTCCACAACCTCTGCTGTCACCCGAGTTTTTGATCTTAGTCATTCTGACTAGTGTAAGGTGGAATTTCAGGGTTATTTTAATTCACATTTCCTTGATGACTAAGGATATTGAACATTTCTTTAGGTGCTTCTCAGCCATTCGGTATTCCTCAGTTGGGAATTCTTTGTTTAACTCTGTACCCCATTTTTAATAGGGTTATTTGGTTCTCTGGAGTCTAACTTCTTGAGTTCTTTGTATATATTGTATATTAGCCCTCTATCGCATATAGAATTAGTAAAGATCTTTTCCAATCTGTTGGTTGCCATTTTGTCCTATTGACGGTGTTCTTTGCCTTACAGAAACTTGGCAATTTTATGAGATCCTATTTGTCATTTCTTGATTTTAGAGCATAAGCTATTGGTGTTCTCTTCAGGAAATTATCCCCTGTGTCCAGGTGCTTGAGGATCTTCCCCACTTTCTTTTCTATTACTTTCAGTGTATCTGGTTTTATGTGGAAGTCCTTGATCCACTTGGACTTGAGCTTTGTACAAGGAGATAGGAATGGATCAATTTGCATTCTTCTACATGCTAAATGCCAGTTGAGCCAGCAGCATTTGTTGAAAACTCTGTCTTTTTTCCCACTGGATTGCTTTAGCTCTGTTGTCAAATATCAAGTGACCATAGGTGTGTGGGTTCATTTCAGAGTCTTCAGTTCTATTCCATTGATCCACCTACCTGTCACTGTACCCAATACCATGCAGTTTTTCTCACAATTTCTCTGTAGTAAAGCTTAAGGTCAGGGATGGTTGAGAATAGTTTTCACTATTCTAGGTTTTTTGTTATTCCAGATGAATATGCAAATTGCTCTTTCCAAGTCTGTGAAGAATTGAGTTGGAATTTTGATGGGGATTGCATCGAATCTGTAGATTGCTTTTGGCAAGATGGCCATTTTTACTATATTAACCCTGCCAATCCATGAGCATGGGAGATCTTTCCATCTTCTGAGATCTTCTTTGATTTTCTTCTTCAGAGACCTGAAGTTCTTGTCAAATAGATCTTTTACTTGCTTAGTTAGAGTCACACCAAAAATTTTATATTATTTGTGACTATTGTGAAGGGTGTTGTTTCCCTCATTTCTTTCTCAGCCTGTTTATTCTTTGTGTAGAGGAAGGCCACTGATTTGAGAAGCAAACTCTTAAAAGGTTGATATCAAAGACTATTTTGTTCCATAAGACAACACTT
Source organism: Montemys delectorum (assembly GCA_019843815.1). Lineage (NCBI taxonomy): Eukaryota > Metazoa > Chordata > Mammalia > Rodentia > Muridae > Montemys > Montemys delectorum. Next base: position 1,874 of record JADRCD010165756.1, on the reverse strand, counting down.
GGAACAGGTAACAACGTCTGTAAAAACTATATGTTCTAGAAGGTAATAACATCAAGTATAAAGAAAACCATAGCATTTGATAGCTAGAAGTTAATTCAGCTATACTATCAGCCAATTTTCATTTTTAAATCAGAAAACTGGTTTGAGATAGTCAACCAAGCTCTATCTAGATTTAGAACATCTAGATTAGAGCATGAGACCCTGGGTGCTTTTCCATTTGGGCTTTCCATTTTTTGGTGGGGTGAACCAAATAATCAGATAAGTAAGTAGCTTAATCTTCATAAAGATTCTGGACTTAGCTCAGTTACAGTTCACATTGGATGGCTCAGTCCCCATCACTCATAAGGACAGCTAATAAGATGAGCTCCCTTCATGTGACAGCTGTCACTTTGGGAAATCCCATGAGTCTTTTATCTAAGTCAAAAAAGGTTCCCGGTAGGCATTTGTCTAAAGGAAGAGGGTGAGGAGAATCCAGTTCAGTCAGAAGCCAATGGGAAGGCCTTCTAGAAGTTCACCAAGGCAGAGATTGTCTTCCAGACCTCAGCTTCCTGGAGAACCTGAGTATCTGCCAGCTTCTGCCACAGAGCTATTCAGAGAAAGGAGTAACTTACCATGAATGTAAACCAGTTCTAATGTTTCTATGTTCTTCTAAACTTTACAGACTTATATCACCCCTCTGTCCCAAATTCTCTGATGATTTATTCAAATCCCCAGTGCATATGAAGAACCAAATCTTTATTTGTTCAGGGAAAAAATATTTGGTTTAAAAATGTTGACTCAATGTGGCATACCTTTGTAAGTAGAGTCAGGTTTTCTGAATTGTTCAAATGCTTTGGCTGTCCTACATGCAATGTTTTTTTCTTTTCAATCACATGTGAGAATAAAGCTTTGTTTATGAAATTTAGAGACACAGAGATGTAGGAATTTGTAATTATTTAAATTAGTAGTCCTTGTCCTAGTTGCTACTAAGTCAGTCAATCTACGAATTTCTTGGAAGGAGCATAATCATTTTCACAATCATAATTTATCTTGAAGCATCATATATTAAAACAGGATCTTCAGCATCAATTGTGAATAGGCTTAATTTGAAAATATCTTATTAATTTTCAGTAATGAGGTATAATGAATATTTATGGGAGGTTTTATCTGTACCTATTAATTTGACAAGATGTATCACTGATAAACTTGTCTTCTGCACCCAAACTAATAGATATCACAATAAAAAACCTATTAAAAATGCTTAATAACTCCCACCCTGAGAGTCCTCCATTTGGTATAAAAGATGTTTTCTGCCAATGAAACTTTACTCCAGATCCACTGTAGACACCACAGGAAGCAGCTATCTGCATCAGCAGGGAGGTTTCCTACTTCTACATGGCTGTCCCACACCTCTGCTCTGTCAATGAGGGGCGAACATAGCACCCTCTTCAGTCTAAGCTTATTGGACAGAGCATCTGTCCTTTGGAGGATGGAGCAAAGACTGCGTGTCCCAAAATCATGTCTGCAAAGATTATGTAGATTGTAGAGCAGTCACCTGTTTCTGCTGAGAACATCCCGGTGCTCTCTGGGTTCTAGTCTCTTGACTGTCACTGCTCCACTGAGGTCAACTGAGCAGTTTTCATAGTTCAGCTTCACAAGGTCTCTTCATTTCCCCGAGAGCAGTACGTTATAATGCATTTTTGCTCATATGAGTCGAGTGCAGACAACAGCATCCACACAGGCTAGACATCTGCAAACTTTCCTGACTGATGAACCATGAAGATAACACCTCCCTAAATATTGAGGTCTTAAACCTGGCTGCCTATTAGTTTAAGATAGACTGAGAATTCAGCTCTAGGGAGCTTAATCATGGCCTTGAATGTGTTTGTGTGCCC
>JADRCD010165754.1:2264-18799 GCA_019843815.1 Montemys delectorum | reverse complement strand
TAGTGAATTATAACTATTACTTAACCAATATGCTTTAGTAAGCATATGTGATCTCTCATGCTAATTCTATAAGGTGGATACAATTGCTATTTTTATTTTGCAAGTAAGGAACAGAATACTAAAGGCCATTGTTTAAAGTGATGTGTATAATGTTTGAACTTTGCAGTTTACCTTCAGAGCCTGTGTCCTTAACCACCTATACTGTTTGTACAATTAGGTAGAGGCAGGCAGATTTCTGAGTTCCAGGGCAGCCTCGTCTACAGAGTAAGATCCAGGACAGCCAGGGCTACACAGAGAAACCTTGTCTCAGGAAAAAAAAAATATATATATGTATATATATATAATTTATATATATATGTTGTTTATATATTTAAATATAATATATTTATATATTATTTATTTATTATATATTATACACACACACACACACACATATATATATATATATATATATATATATATATATATGATAAACAGATTGACTTTGGCTCATGGTTTCAGTGGTGTGTGGTCCACTGACCCCCCCAGCTGGCCTTGCAGTGAGACAGAATGTCGTGGTGAGAACATGTGGTAAAGGTGAAACCACTTACCTCATAGTGGCCAAAAAACAGAGAGAAGTCCAGAGGAAGAAGGCTGGGAATTTAACCCTTCTAAAACATACCTCAGTCTCTTACTTCCTCTGCTTAAGCCATACAATCTTTCACAGTTTCTACCACCCTAATAATGCAGTCAAATTATTATTTGATCAGTGGATTCACCACTAGATGAAAGAAATACCTCATCATTCAAACATTTCCTAAAGTCCCAGCTCTGACAAGTCCTTCAACACAGGAGCCTACAAAATTCATCTTCTATCTAAAGCACAAGAGCTGTTTGATGTATAAGCTATGATCTAGGAATAAGGCTTTACATACATGTAGGAAATACTAAAAACCAGATTCTATTCTATTGAGTAACTTTTTATGGAAACTCTTGACTGTTTGGGACCTGGCAAAGTGCCTATGAAGAAAACAAATAGAAATACACAACCACAGGCTCTAACATCCCCCAAGAAGTCTACCTTAAAATGAAAGCAAAATCATTTTCCTCCCATGCACATACAGGTTAAATCTTAACTCTAGTTTTGACGTAGTTACATGAACCGTATGTACGTACGGATTCCACCCTTTAATATGTGTAACAGGAAATCCCAATAGATCTCCTAAACTGCAAACTTAGAGAATAATCACTTTGCTGTTTTAAAAACTAACTGGGCACTTAGAATAAAGCTCCCTGAGAAAATTTAATTTAGCTAAAAAAACAAAAACAAACAAACAAAAAAATTGCTTCATTTGCTACAGCTGATTGAAACACAGTTCTGCCTTTGCCCACTGTAAATGCGTCCCTGGGGTCAGCCGCCTCAGCCTCTCCCTGCCAAGCGTGGATGGACCCATTAACGTTTTTTCTTTGTTTTTTTTTTTCTCCTGCTTACTTGTGCCAACAGACACGGCTGCTAAACTGCAGGCTGTCAAAGAAAAAGCCAGAGAAGCCAACGACACAGCAAAAGCTGTCCTGGCTCAGGTTAAGGATCTGCATCAGAACCTAGACGGCCTGAAGCACAACTTCAATAAACTAGCAGACAGTGTGGCCAAAACTAATGCTGTGGTGAAAGATCCTTCCAAAAACAGTAAGAGTTCCTTTCTGTGACAATATCATCTATTTCTTCACACTGTGAAGGTAGCCTAGACTCAAGGGTAGTAGAGCTTGAAACCCTCTTTGTGCGCTCTTACGTGGGTGTGAGAATTTCAGGTCCCACTATGCCAGCACCGGAAGTCTCCCAGCTCTGATTGGGAGCCTTCTTCATTTAATTTTACCCAATCAAGGGGAGGCTGGGAATTCTCAAAGGTTATAGGCTATTTGGTATGTGGATGTCAAAACTTTTTAATCCATTAGTGTAATTGAAAATAAGGTCATATGCAGGTGACTATGTGCTTAAGACTGGAGTTGCATGGAACAGAGAGTTTAAGGGGCATACTCATTAGCAGTCCTATTAACACAAGATACCACTTTAAAATGAATTAACGTTAGAAGTTTTTCTGTATTTGTTATTTAGAGTCCAATCAATATCTCTAGGAAATAAAGCATTTATCTACTTTATAACTACTGCTCTCTTCATATCTCATCTATCACATTAAATTCATTGACTTAATTAGAATTTATTGAGAAATTTGAAAGAATTTAGTGGAATGATTTATATTTTTATTTAAATTTAGTCCACAATATTTTCCTTCACTGTCACATGATAAGATAGTATCTTGGCATATGATTTCCATAAAGGGAATGTTTAAGTTCTTTTTACTTTTTGCTTTTAAGAAACTAGACTATCTAGTAGAATTTTTATAAAGTACAAGAACATTTATAAACTGTGATAAAAGGAGACCTTGTTATGGTGGTCATTCCGGAAGATGCTCATGATGGCTTCCTGGGCGAGGAGGAGAGGAAAGACAAAAATTATGTACTTCCGACTTGGGAGAGAGAAAGAAGGACCCACTTCTTACCTCCTTACCATTCTTCAAGGAGGAAAGGAGATGAAGACAAATGTTAATCTTTTTTACCTAGACGCAGCGACAATCCCATATTTTTAACCACCCCACTGGAGTTATTCCTTCTTTTTTTTTTAAATTTATTTTATTTTTTATATGTATGAGTACACTGTAGCTGTACAGATGGCTGTAAGTCATCATGTGTGTGGCTGCTGTTGATTTTCAGGACCTCTGCCGGCCCAGCTCTCTCTGGCCCGCTGGCTCTGGTGTAATTCACTGCAGCTGTCTTCAGACGCACCAGAAGAGAGCGACCAATCTCATTACAGGTGGTTGTGAGCCACCACGTGGTTGCTGGAATCCGAACTCTTGACCTTTAGAAGAGCAGTCAGAGCTCTTACCTGCTGAGCCATCTCGCCAGCCCCGAGTTATTCCTTCTGACATGCCACAACATATCTGCAAGTCAGGAGAAAATAGATTTAAAAGTAAACTTGCCATTTTATTTCTCTTTAGCGTATTACGTAAGGTATCATTTTGTTCTGGTTTGGAATGAATCTCAGTGGATGATGCCATTGTCATTAATGTTGGTGCTTGTGTAACTGTAGCCTCCTCAAAAGAAACATCTACTGCCAAATATTAATCAAATATTACCTTTTTATTTTAGCAACATTTCCTTCAGTGTCAACAGCCTGCTACAGAGCTTTTTTTTCTTTTTCTTAATTAAAATGTTTTCATGCAGTGTTAATTGATCATATTTTTGTGTGCTTCTATCTGCAATGCTTATGTGAATTAAAATGAAGTGTATTTGTGAAGAGCATCTATTTAAAAGTGCCATTTTTATGATACTTTACATTAACTGTAGAAACTATTTTTCTCATGAATTTTCTAATTTCTTTTTCTTTTACTTCCATGTGAAATTACCTGCAGAAATCAGTATGTATACCTTCATCAGTATGCTTTTTAGTAACTTCTATACTCTTCTGCTTATTGCAAAAAAGCTTCAGTTTTGCATGTGACCATATATTGGAACTGCTTTAAGCACTGCATAGCTACTCTTTACACGATCGCCAATTAATATACATAAAAAGAATTTTTTACCAATATGACTAATATGTGGTTGTATCCCATATAAAATGTTTTAATAGTGCTATGGAAACCTAGTGTAAGATTTCAATCATATCCACGTAAAAGTGTAAAACTGACTTTTTCAACAGACTGAGATAAATTACCACGTCTCTGATAGTACAAATTCAGCCAAGGGGCACAAATGACTTCCCTGCACATGAGTTAAAGCAGCCAAAACAGATCACGTTATCAGTACCCCCAAAGCTTGCTTTTCCTCCCTCAATCTAAGTTATCATTCTCATAATTTAACTGGCTCTAAACAACTCTCCTTGAAATAAAATTGGTCCTACATAAATGAGTAACCAATTTAATTATAAAAATATCATCTCTTAAACATTTCACAATTTGAGCTGAACTTCAGAGCACTACAAATAACTAGGGACAGTGATAATAAAATAAAACACATCAAACTCTAACAAACATGGTTGCGGCTGGCCTTTGCGGAAAACGTTACAGAAGAATTACACGACCATAGGAGCACTGAAGAACACAGCCATAAGTCATTGCACAGACTGTAAGAAAAATAAAATGGCGTGAAATTAAGCTGAGCAACTAACAAGTTAGAATTCAGAAAACAAGAAAACAGATACTAAGAGGGCTAGTCAAGAAAATGAAAGCACAACTATGTGGTTCCTAAAGGAACTATATAAAGGAGAGAATATAACAGAGACGAGAGTCCTGGGGAAAAGTCAATGCTAGTGCATTCCAGAGCTTACAACATGCAGATGATAATATTCCAGAAGAAACCTCCATTTATCAAACTCTAACTGGAGAAGCTGTTTTAAAGTCTACTCCATCAGACAATTAGGGAACAAAAGTGGGAACATTTTCGAATAGTACTGTACACAAAGCCTCAAACCCAGCTTCACAGATGACTCAGGTCTCAGAGCCACAGAAAGATGATTTCCATGGCTCTTAAATGGCTTTGGAAAGTCGGGACAAAGGAGAGAGGGCAAACCTCCATTTATTTCCATTTTGAAGCAATTGAAAAGGCTTCCAGGAGATTTAGGATAAATGGGTCAAATATTTACCGTAGCTTAGTAATCTTGGCTTAGCTCCTCATCTTCTTTGTATGAATCTAGCTGTAAAACTCCATTAATTCTAGAATAACTTGTAGAATAATAACACCAGAGGATTAGAAGAAGGAGGACACTGGACAGGTACAGAAAACAAGAGGTATCAATGACATGCTCCCTATGTGACGAGAGCCTTGATCCAGTAACCCTGCAAGTGGTAGCAGTAGTTATACATTCTTTTTAAGTTCCACCAGCAATACAATCCACGTTCGTGAGCATAAATCCAAGCTACCTAACTCACAGTACAGTGTAAAGATGCTGATGTTTAGGACTGATGGCTGAGCTCAAGAGTCAAGCGCTTGTCTGTCAAGCACTGGGTCCTGGGTTCTGGCCCTAGCTCAGATACAACCAAAATGAAACAGAATAACAGTTCATATCCAGGTGAACATATTGAATTCAACCCTAAAGATTATTTCCCAGCATCCCAGCATCAGCCAAGCAGCAGATTAGTCATTGTTTAACAGAGCAGGTAGCTTTGGACCTTGTAGGATTTTTTTAGAGTCACAATTATAGAAAGCTGAATAATACAAACAGAGTTAGATCACAGATGTCATGGTTTGGATAAGATGACCAGCATCCCAGAAATTGAATAATTGGCTTCCCACTCCTTGTACACCCCTCCACGGCATCTTCCACAGACATGTGAGCACATACTAGAGGTCCCTGGATCAGATAATCTTTAACCATTTTTAGGTTAAGGTTTTTAAAATTGCAAATTCTCAACCTTTTTGGAACCAACAAAAAAAAGCAGTTTTAATATGAACACAACATATACACAGTGCAGAATAATAAAGACAAAATTGAACTGAAATTTGAAAGATTTAATTAAAGTATAACAAAGGACTTTAGATTTAGTATTGTTCAATATGACAATATTCTTCAAGCCATGTTTCCATAGCTTCTCTTGCAACATGTTCAAAAATAGACAAAAAGAAAAAGAAAACAATTTTACATAAAACCTTAATTTTAATGTGGCTTATATGTGGACAGAGTAGGTGATATTTTAAAAACACCCCATTTTCATTTTTTGTGACTAAATTTCTATCCTGTAAAGGTCAGCTTTGGAATGAAAAAGTCAGCTCTAATTAAGTTTTTCATATCTTTTGTCTTTAATGCCAAATTTTTTCTTAATCACAAAGCCAAAGACTTTCTCTAACATCCTTGGCCTGTTCTAATCTTAACTAAATTATTCATAGTTGCCCTCATGGCAGGCACCACAGTCTTTCAGCTGTCAATCATGGTCTGGCTTTTGTCACACGGGTTCTGTCTCCTCTGTCTGTGGTGGTGGTGGTTGGTTGGGGGTTGGGGTGAAAGTCAGTGCAAGTACACCCAGACACACAGATGCTAATTTTATTCTGTGCAGTTGCAGATGCAGGTGCTACGGTGAGAAATCTAGAACAGGAAGCTGATCGGCTAACAGACAAACTCAAGCCCATCAAGGAACTTGAGGACAACCTAAAGAAAAATATTTCCGAAATCAAGGAACTGATCAACCAAGCCCGGAAACAAGCTAATTCTGTAAGATCTTATTTTCAGAACTAAGAAAGACTAATAAGTGTTACTGTTGTTCCCAGAAAGAGTCTTCCTCAATGGGACCTGAAATGAGTCATTTTAAATTGAAGACTCTTTCAGCTGGACAGGAAGGAAGAAGTATAACTTTTTCCCCCTATAGATTTCAAAACCATTTCATGAAAATAATAAACCATACTTACTGCTTGAGAATTAGGAAGTCTGGTATATTTTGATTCTTTAATATACTAAATCAAACAACAAAACTACAATGCTTAGTTTTGCATGCTGAAAGGCTTATGAGTATCTTACTCATGAGAGACCTAAAGAGTCCAATGAGTGGAGTTGCAACCTGAGTTCACAAGCAAGCTTAGGAGAAATGGAACCACTATTTTAATAACTGTTATATAGCATTTGCTTGTTTTTATAAACATACACACACATACACTCACATACACACACACACATACACACATACACACACATATACACTCACATACACACACATATACACACATACACACACACATACATACACACACACACATACACACATACACACACATACACACACACACATACACACACACACACACACAACATTACTTTTGTTACAGGATTTGTGGAGTAAAAATAGGAAATGTCTTACTTGAAATTTTGCTATGTATTTATTCAGTTAGAAAATTCTTCAGACAAACCGAACTCTGTTACATGCTAACGTAGTGGGTTGTTTACATTTTTATGCTATTTATTTCTTTTCTTTGTGCCACAGCGTATGTGTATAAGTCAGAAGACAACATGTAGGAGTCTGTTCTCTCCTTCCACCCTGTAGGTCCTAGAGCTTAAGCTCTGTCAGGATGGAAGGAAGCAAGGATTCATACTCACTGTCCCTGAAGTAGGATACTTAAATACCATTGTGAAGCTTTAGCTATGTAAAGTTAAACCATGACGACTTTAGAAATGACAGATTTTAATAAGGTGCTTTTCAGTATTGTTGTTTTAACTTAAAATTTCATAATATATTTCATTTTTAAAAAACTTGGTAGCTAAGCTGATCAGAAAGAAGTTACCACTAATTCATCAATTTTTATTTTTAGTAGTGGCCAGGAATATGCTTGAATGGTACCATATATTTGTTCTTCCTTATGTGTATCTAAGACGTCTAAACAAGGCCACGGCAATCACGCTCCAGAAGAACATTGTAAAGGCCCTTATATTTATTAAAGAAAACCTCAGGGGAAAAAAACACAGATTAGAGAAACTGGTATAATGCAAGATAAAATGAAGCAATAATGGTATCAGAAATGCCTATTCAATTATAATATGAAAATGGTATGGTATGATTGACAGGTAATCATTGTGTGCTTTCTGCACAAAGTAAAATAAAGCCCAATGTTACAAGCTTACTCAGAGACATGCACAATGAAAAACTCTATCTCTTATGTTCAATGCTTTTTCCTGTGAAGTATGCAAAGATGAATTAGGAAGGCGTTGTACTCAGAAGGTTGATAACAGATGAATATTAGTTTTCTGTCTTCTCTCTGCAAAAGAGCAGCTCAAGGAAGGGCAGGGTTGTTTGGCTCATGCCTCCCAGGGATCTTCCTGGGAGAGAAGATAGACCAGCAGGAGCAGCAAGCAGTTGGCCGTTGTCTTAGTTAGGGTTTTTCTAGAGTCACAGAACTTAGTCTCTATGTAGTAAAGGGATTTATTGATGACTTACAGTTTGTAGTCCAACTCCCAACAATCAACTCCCAACAACAGTCGCGGCAGCAGCTGTGAATGGAAGTCCAAGGATCCAGCAATTGCTCAGTCCCACAAGGCAAGCAGGCGAAGCAGAGAGCGCCTTCCTTCTTCCAATGTCCTTATATATGTCTCCAGCAAAAAGTGTGGCCCAGGTTAAAGGTGTGTGCCACCACACCTTTAACCCCAGATGACCTTGAACTCATAGAGCTTTCTATGTTAATCCTATGGGATTTGTAGCCACTATTCCTCAAGGTCTCTATGCCAAGATTCAGGTCAGAAACTTGTATCTCTCAGCCTCTGGATTAGGGCCACAGGTGAGCCTTCTAATTCTGGATTGTAATTCATTTCAGATGTAGTCAAGTTGACAACCAGGAATAGCCACTACAGCCGTATTGGGTCTGTAGTCAAGAATCAGTGCGATCTATGCTAGTGTTCAACTCGCCTTCTCCTTTTAGTTCAGTCCAGAGTCCTAGCCCATGGAATAGTACTGTCCACACTTAGGATGGGTCGTCTTCATTTAACCTAATCTAGATAACAAGCTGGACACTTTCTCTTCACTGATTCTGGATCTTTTTCAAGTTGGAAATCAGTGTCAGTCAATACAACTCTGCTAATTGAGAACTTGACGCCCAAATATATTACTTTTCTGACCACTTTACCTATCAGGCTCTTTGCCTTCTCAGTGCCAAGTGCATTCAGCCCAAACTCAAATGTCCCCATATTCTTTGGCAGTTTCAGCTCTATTGTAAGGCTTTTTCTGGAACACAAGACCATCGCTGAACTGGGAGCCCCAATCAAAATAAGAAAAACAATGCATACTCCTAATAAGTATTGACCCAGAATAAGCTGTTTCATTGTGAGGGGGAAGAATGGAAGGCTAGTTGGACAGAAACACAGCAGGGGAAATAAACCCTGGAGCTCCATGTCCAGCATCCAGCATTCCCGATGGAATGTTCTGGGCTATACAAGGCATAGATAACTCCCCTCCCCCCCCCCCCCCCAGATCTGCCCCTACCATAGCATACACAGCTTTTCTCTTTAGCTCTTCTCCATTCCAGTAGTTTGGGATATCTCATGAGTCTGGCATGTAAAAACAACCTAAGATCTCCACTGCAACTTAGGTTTTGCCTTTACCAATCCAGGCAGTAGCCCCTTAGAACATCCTTGCCAAACTCCAGCCCTACCATACATTGCCTAGCCTCAGCAGCTCTCTGGTGCCATGGTCCAACACCTGTCCTGTCAATCAAAACTAGGTTTTCAGGTTTGGCAACAAGCACCTCTACTCACTGTCTTGCTAGCCCAGTTAAGACATTTCCTAATTAAGGAACTAAATGCATTTCTTTTAAAGTGGCTATTTCAGCTTATTAATTGTATAATTGAGTAACTTATACTGTCTTTAAATGAATAGCCTAATTACCAGCTAAAAAAAACGCAGTACGCAGAACATTGAGCTATCCAGCAAAATTTAATTGTATTTATGGTGTTTAGCAGGTGAATAATGTTGTGCCAGGAGCACCTTAGAAACATCAACATCTTAGTGGGTAATTTCATAAGCCTCACCATGAATTTACATTAGAATATATTAATCGATAGAACTGAACATCCCAACAGGATGTTTGAATTTCAGAAATTTCACACCTCTTGCAAGAGGGGATACATCTGAGGGGTTTCTCTTCAAGAATTGTGTAAATGCTCTATTTTGATTTAGCTCTTTCAAGTTGTTCATATGCAGTGAAATGCTTATACCACTGTCTACACACCTACTGGAAGTCAGAACATATGGCTTGCAAGAATAAATGTGTAGTTATGATCTAGTTGTAAACAGTTGGACTGCCTGAATATTCCAGATAGTCAGGGTATATTAGAGAAACAAAGCACAGTAAGTTCAAATGGATAAAGACAGAGTAGCAGGTGGCTCTGCAGGATCATCCTGGCATACTGTGTATAACACTGTCCTTTTCTTCAGTGAATCAGACCATATGGATATGGAAAGTGGATGACAGAGTACCTTAGTTGCAAATCTCAGTAAAATGAAGTATGCCTGGTGTTTAAATTTCACACATAGAGACTGGGCTCCCAAACCAAGCTTTATCAGTTGACTTGGGCGCTGTCTTCCCATTTGACACCCCCTTTTCTGGTGGACCAATTGCGTGATCTGTTACTTCTGCCTCAGCTTTGGAGACAAGGTCTGAACCTCATCCTAGGACCCTACATTTCGTATACTCATTCCTTCCCCACACCATAGCCAGGCAGGATTATTTAATTGGGTTCTTTAAAGAAACATGACTTGTTTTATGATTCAACCAGTGATACCGTGGCATTAGAGCTAAGCCTATAAACCATTTATGAGTAAAGATAAAACAAACTACACACAGTTACTTTTCATCGTGACTCAAGACCTTTGTGATTCTGAATATGGTTTCCTGCCAGGGATGGCTGCATCTACTATTTAATTCTATTCATGAATTACAGTCAGATCTTTTATTTCATGTTCTCTTTGATCCTCTTATAATATCACTGGCACGCATAACCTGCCTCAGATACTAAGTTTGCTCAGTGTCATAGTCTTTTTTCAGGAAGCTTTTGGTTCACACACTGCAAACTCCTAAAAATTCACTGAATAGTATACCTTTGTGTGAACATTAAAAAGTATCTGACAGCTGCATTTTTGTCTAACTACTAACTATTACAGAGTCTTTCTGTTGCTTTATCCTTTTAATCTCTGACTCTCGGATAACTACTATTCTCAGACAGCTGCTCTTCTGCTGCCTAGCTTTTACCCACACAGCTTCTTCATAGTCCTAGCACCCAGGAAACTCTGTGCTTTCCCTGCCTGCCTTAGACTGTCTGTGATTCATTCTGCTTTGACTACTCTCTGCACGCTATATACCATGGCAAGTCTGTCATAGGGGAGACAACCGAGAGCAGCTTATAGGAAGAACAGAAAGCAAATATTTGAGATCTAAGGTGACCCCTAGGATTGAACCATCCGTTTTCTAGTTAGATCACATCTTTGCTGGGGACAAAGACACTCAAAAAATCTAAGTTGACTTTCTAGATCACTGCAAATACAGACTGCCACACACAGCCTGCTTCTTTGCAGAGCATCCTCTGCGTAGAGACATTTGCTTAGTGACCAGCTAAGGAGACAGATGTCAAGAGCAGGCCTCTGTGGGGTCAGGAGGAGAATCAGCAGCCTTGTTCTTTCCCCAGAGGTCTCCAAATGTGAATCTTTCTGTCTGTCAGAGCCAAACATCTCTCCTTGGTTTTCGTTTCTCAGTGTAAATCATTTGGCATCTAGAACCTCCCCCAGCTAGTTTTCCTCTTCCATAGAAAAGCTCCACAGTGCTCCTTACCCTCACCAAAGTAAGACAACTCTTGCAGACACCGTGTCTATACCATAGCACAGAGAGTTGCCTGGTAACCCGTTCAATCTTAGAGTCTGCACAAGTTTTTCATTGGGATAACAATAACATTAGTTGGCTATACGAAGTGAAATGAAGCCATGAAAACAATGGGAAATTAAAACCAGGTAAGGCCAGTGAGTATCCCAAGAGTAGACATTTGAACAGTAGCAAAGTGATTTCACATCTTCTCTTCTCCTTGCCTAGCACTGTCAAGCAGCAGAGCAGCAATCACTGATGGTGACTTTGCACCTGACCCAAAAGAAATTAAATCCAATAATCAAATAGTGCTATTTGTGACTGAATGAAGCCTCCTTTCATAGAAGTAAAAATTGGTATGAACAGTGCCTTTCTATTCACATAAGAATTCCATTCTTAGCAATTTATAGTAATTTTTGAAGTACTCTTCGAAAGGAAGGGAGCTATTACATGTATTAGCAGTGATAGACATTTGGAAATTATTTCCATCTCATTTCCTGGTAAACTAATAAGAAGTGTAATTTATTCTGAAATATATATTCAGAGAGTGATGATTAATATTCGTATTATTAGAAGACCTAGAACAAACTCTGCCTGGCCTCATCTAACTGTAAGTGCATGGGTGGGCTGGCAGCACCATCTTGAAAACTAAACAAAACTGAATTCCTCTGAAAATGATACCCAAATCACCAGAAATTGAATTAAAACTTTCTTTATCAAATAATCTCAGTGAAGACTACCTCCATTTGTTTTTATGTAAAATCCCATTTGGAAAGTTTGTCTTCAAAGAATGATGTGAAGGTGTGTTAGCTGCATGGTTCAAAAACAAAGGCAGGCTAAAAAGCCAGAGGAAGAATTACAAGAACATCATCGGCAAAATGCTAGTAAAGAATGAGTCCTCCTATTGATGATCGAATTTGCAATCCTCTACTATACACATGCTGCCAGAACATTCAGTCCCACCCTGTATAGCCCTTGGTTGGTGGTTGGGTCCCTGGGAGCTCTGAGGGTACTAGTTAGTAATTGTTGTTCGTCCTAAGGGGCTGCAAACCCTTCAGCTGTATAGAACCTTTCTCTAACTCCTTCATTGGGGACAGTGTACTCAGTTCAATGAAAGGTTGTGAGCCTCTACATCTGTATTAGTCAGGTATTGTCAGAGCCTCTTAGAAGATAGCTATATGCTTGTCCTTCCTTCAGTCTCGGCCTTGTGAAGGTTTTGTGCCCCAGTGTAGGGGAATGCCAGGGCCAATAAGTGGGAGACAGTGGGGTGACAGGCATGGGGAAGGGGGAGGCAAAAGGGGTTTGTTCTTGTTGTTTTTGTTTGTTTTTTGGAGAGGAACCTAGGAAAGGGAAAATTTACATGTAAATAAAGAAAATATCTAATAAAAAAAAAGGAAAAATAAATAAATAAATAAAATTAACCATCTAATATCACAGGAAAAAAAAAAAAAGAAAAAGAATGAGTCCTCTGTGCACTCCCCAGGCAACATAATGGTGTCTGCCTGCGGATAGCTAATGATACTCCTTGGTGACTGAAAAATTACTTCAAGTAAAAGAGTGAGGAAGACTGTCTGGTGGTTTGGGGTATACTTCAAACCTAGAGCTAGAGTGAGTCATGGAGATTCATAGTCTTATTTTCCTTGAAGATCAAAGTATCCGTGTCTTCCGGAGGTGACTGTGTTCGGACGTACAAGCCAGAGATCAAGAAGGGGAGCTACAACCACATCATTGTCCACGTCAGGACCACCGTGGCCGACAACCTCCTTTTTTACCTTGGAAGTGCCAAATTTGTAAGTCTAATGTACACTTTTTAGAAAGCTACTGCCTATGTGGAGAGGTCGAAGGTTAATCAGTGAGGAAACTATACAGAAGGTAGTAACTTAGCTCCGCAAATGTCTAAAGTAGCTTTTCCTGGCTTAAATCTCATAATCTCAGCTGTGGACTGTTTGCAGTTCTAGGTAAGTTATAAATCTAAACAGGTAACAATTCTTTCCCGGGTCCAGGCACTTCTCTCTTGATCTGTCAGTGTGCTGATATTTGGTTTGCATTATAATTTGGTCAGATCTAGCTGCTTAAGAAGAAAATCTAATAAGAAAGAAAAATATTTTTTTCTGTTCTCAAATTCAATAATAATAGTCTTCCGTGTTAATGAAGTGAAAGTAACAAATTGTGCGTGAGAGCTAACCCAGGCAAACTCTTGCAGTTTGTTGAATTTAAGACTCAAACAGAAATTATACAAGTTCGATCTGCAAACTCTCGCACACTAGAATTAATGTGACTTGTTGTGTATGGGTAATTTCCAAGGTGAATACGGTGTTACACAGACTGGCTCTGACAAAAGTTAGAATTTGCTATTCATGTGAGGAGGCCTGTCTTACTTGTGTTAAAAATTACCACAGATTCTTCTGATATAAGATACATATCTTGGGTATAACTATGAAGAATGCCCAACCCAAGTACGTTACATGTCATTGAAAAATACATCCCAAAGCTCCACGTTGAGAGTGCTTTATCCTGAAGCATGTTTTTGTTTGTTTGTTTGTTTGTTTGAACCAGGTTGACTTTCTTGCTATAGAAATGCGTAAAGGCAAAGTCAGCTTTCTCTGGGACGTTGGCTCTGGAGTTGGCCGGGTAGAGTACCCAGACTTGACCATCGATGACTCTTATTGGTACCGTATTGAAGCATCAAGGTAACTTCTCAACGAAGAGTACGATAACTGGATGACATGGTTTTGAAGTAAATTCCTAGTTCATGAGAAAAAAATCCATTGCCATTTCAACCACATAGCTGCATATGTGTGTCCATGTGTGTGGAGGTTATATGCTTTGTGCATAAATGTGTAAAAAAAAATTACATGTGTTGTGCCTGTAAGGAAAGGACATGCAGTCAAGGTATAAAGCCAGAGAAGCTATTCCAATCCTAATTTCTTAATCTCAGTGTGTCATCTCTCCAGCCCCTGTCTTCTTGATCTGTTTTCTGATAAGAGCTGGAGTTCAGTGAGAAAAGCTGTCTCTCACATCTTCACCTAAAGAGACAAGAAGAAAAAATGCTGCTACCTGTTCTTACTAAACAGACATAGGGACATAAAACTTGTCATCCTTATCTTTATTCACTTCTAGTCTACACAGCACCTAAAATCCCAGACCTATTCTATCCCAAAATACTGGGTCCCATATCTAACACATAAGATCTACCCATGGTATTTTAAACAGAAAGTATAGAGCTGAATCAACCCTGCTCTCTCCAAAACTCTAATTCTGTTTCAACCTCTAGGAACGTGTAGGCTACACATGGAACCGTACTAATCCTACTACTTCTCCTTAACCTATCTTCTTTTTCCAGTTCGTAATTCACCATTGAACTCAGACGAGCCGGTAATTAGGGAGAGTTGTTGAAGATGTCAGGCTGGTGTTAAAGCTCATCAGAGAAAAATAAAGACTGGAGGAACTGTTTATTGTTGGCTCTATGTGAGGGATCCAAACAGTTTAATTCAGTTTAAATGGGATTAACTTTTCTACAATAAAATGTTTGAAAGAAGGGCTGGGGAGATGGCTCAGTCGATAAAGTGCTTGTCTTGCAAGCATGAGGTCATAGTTCAGACCTCCAAGGCTCATGTAAAGGCCAGGCAGGTATGGTGGCCCTCCTGTAATTCTAGTACCCAGAGAGAAGTGAGGAGAATTGCCAGAGTGAATTGTCTACTTTGCCTAGTCATATTTGTGAACTCTAGTCTCAACTGATTGTTCCTCAAAGAATAAGATGAAAAAAAAATGATTGAGGAAGACTCTCCTCTTCATCCCTGGACATTCCCACGCGTGTGCACACTCATGCATACCAGTGCACACATGCACACAAATGTTTCCGTGTTAACTTAGTCAAAAGTGGTAACTTTAGTTCCTTTTAATATGTGTATGTGAGAGAGAGGAGAAGGACAGAGTCAGAGAGGTGGGAAGGGAGAAAGGATAAAGCTGAGCTCAGCCGTTGTCGGTGTGGGAAGGACTGAATACTTTACTCTGTTTTAGATGTTTATGCTCACAGAGTGCACTTCTATCTGAAGAGATTCACCCTGTTCAAGAGGCCTCGTTGATCAATCCGTTCTCGTGTTCCACAGATTTCACTTAGCACTGCCTCCTCAAAGGCAGAGTTTACCGACATGAGACCGCAGAGAGAAGGCCATGACGAGGAAGTTTGTTATGACTGCTTGTCTCCGAAGAGACCAGATTTTCATATTTAACAACTTATGGAAATCAATCATTTAAAAAAAAAAAGAAAATGAAATGAAATGCTAACAGCTTTCAGGATTTTTTTTCCTCCTATGACTGAATTTAAAAGAGTACTTCTACAAATTTGTATATAGAACTTTACAGATGAGCAACTGTACTCTATACATTAAGATGACATGACAAACAATGAGCCCTGAAATTCTGGTAAAACTGCTCCAACAAATTAAGATCCACTAAAAAAGAATTAGGCAGAATTATACAGTTTATGCTGCAGAAGGGTGGCTCATTTGGACTCTACTTGCCAACTTAAATTTGACAAAATAATAAATGAAGTCATAAAATTTGTTTACATTTCATGTCATATAAAACAGTAAATTATTATGTAAAGCAAAAGGAAAATGCTTTCCTTTTGATCTATAACTCTTTTACCACCTAACTGCTGCTGTCTTTTCATATCAATAGCCATACACAGAATCAGGTGTGTCGTTCGTTTGCTATTTGAATGGTATGGTGAATACTTAGCAAATGTCATATCTTTGTGTTGCCTTGAGAAGCACTGACTTCAGAGTGCTTGGCCCTAAACACAGTTCACTAAAGTTACTGGAAATGACTATCTCTGCTTTTTCTTTTGGAGACCTGAAGGTGATCAAATGCGATGCAAATTTCATTGTCTGTATTTTCTTCCCTTCCACTTCAACATGTGTGTCTGCCTGAAGAACGGGGAGAAATGGATCTATTTCTGTGAGAGCTTTGGATGGGCCCAAAGCCAGTATGATGCCCAGCACCTACCATTCAGCATCTCCTTCTGGGTACACTATCCTAGATGTGGACGCAAATGCAATGCTGTTTGTTGGTGGCCTGACTGGAAAAATAAAGGTAACGAGCTGTTTCCCATCCGTTTTCTCACCCTTATAGAAAACTAAGGGAAGATATGGAGAGTGCTGTAAACACATGCCCAT
>JADRCD010165753.1:0-14259 GCA_019843815.1 Montemys delectorum | reverse complement strand
GGCACTCATTTCAGGTGTCTTGGCATACCCTAGTCCTTGCAAAGTTTGAGATGAGGATTGAACCGGCCAGCCTTTCGGCCAATCTTTTAGGGCTACGATACTACGGTCTGCCCCTGTGTCTAGTAGGCCTTTGATGATTTTCCCATTAATTTTCAGTTCCAATATAGGGCGCTTCTCTAGATCAAGACTGAGATAAATCGAATCTACGCCGGTGGAGCCAAAACCTCGACTTCCCCTATTACAATTCTGGGATGGAAACAATTCATGTAAACTAGGCAAAACCAGTAATTGAGCTACTCTATCTCCAGGAGATATGGCTGAAATCCCTCTAGAGGAGGAGGCTAGGATCTTAACTTCCCCTTTATAATCTGCATCAATTACTCCTGGATGAATAACTAATCCTTTTAATGCGGAAGACGATCTTCCTATTAACAAGCCTACAGTACTAGGAGGCAACGGACCTTTAAAATCTGTTGAAATAGGCTGCACTCCCATTTGTGGTGTTAATACGATGTGGGAGGTACAACGGAGGTCCAGCCCTGCAGAGCCTGGCGTGGCCCTTCTTGGGGCCTCATATTGGGTAGGCTGACACTCCCTTGACTCTCCTGCCCCTCCATAGCCCCATATATTCGAGGGCCCTGAGGCCGGGGGCCCTGCACTCCGTTTTTTGACATCAAATGACCACTTGCTTGCTCAATAGGTCGTCCATCGATATCCCTAACTGACCTACACTCATTAGCCCAATGGTTTCCTTTTCTGCACTTAGGACATACTCCAGGAGTGCATTTCTGTACCTCTCGCCCTCTATTTGGACACTGATGTTTTAGATGTCCCTGCCTGCCACATGAGAAACAGGCACCTGGGGCCTTTGCCTTAGCCTTGGAATACTGGACCACTCCTCGCATCATGACAGCTGCCAGCCCAGCATTGGATAAAGGACCTCCTATTTCTCTACACGCCTTCATCCATGCTTGCAATCCCTTGTTTTTCCAAGGGGTGATGGCCTGACGGCATTCTCTAGTACACTGCTCAAATATGAGCTGTTGCACTAGTGGCATGGCAGTATCAGGATCTCCAAAGATCCGACCTGCAGCCTCCATCATTCTAGCCACAAAATCAGAGAACGGTTCTGTGGCCCCTTGAACGATTTTTGTTAGATTTCCTGACACTTCTCCTTTATTTGGCAAAGCTTTCCATGCCTTCAAAGCTAACTGATTAATCTGCCCATATACCTGCGGAGGATAAGCTGTTTGTTCAACCACTGGCCCTGGCCTGTGAACATGTCTAAATTCCAAGCCGCCTGTCCTTGTGCTGCTTTATCTCTGGCCTGTTGAGCAAACTCAGAGTAAATAGACTTCCAATCCAAGTACTGGTCCATGGAAAGGCATGCCTTTACCGTAGACATCCAATCTGAAGGTGTCATGGCACTCAAGGTAAGCCTTTCCACTTGAGCAACAGTGAATGAGGCACTAATGCCATATGCCTGCACAGACTCAGCTAAATTTTTCAGGACCTTGAAATCTAATGGTTCATAGGTCCGTACTTGATTGGCATCCTCGAACACTGGGAAGGCGGTTGCCACCTCCCTCCAAGTCTGTGGGCAGAAAGTACAAGAGGGCGTCACCACTCCAGCTGTCCGCCCTTGTGTGTCCCCTTGTGGTTGCAAGGAACCACACTCTGCTTGGGAGACTTCCGCATAAGGTGGCTGGCGAGGCACACTAGGCAATGCCCTATCCGTTTCCTCCCTCACTTCCTTCTTCTTGCCTGCTGTCTCCTTCTTCTTCCTCTCTAAAAGTTTCTCCATTTTTGTCAACAGCTCTTGCATTTGTTCTTTTAAGTCTCTCTCCCCAATACTCTCGTCAAAACTGCTATCAGACTCAGACTTAGGCACCTTGACAACTTCCCTCAAATCCAGATATAGATTCCCTGAACTTTTCTTTTCATGGACTTTAGAACGCCTAGAACTGTTAGACTGAGTCTCAGACTTCATCTCCTTTATACGTTCTAAGACCTCTGCTGTCACTTTAACTGCAGGAATACATTCCTCACTAGTCAAGCAACTACGAATAACTTTCCACACTCCTCTCACTCTTGTTTTGCCCTTTTTAACTTGCAGGGTACCTTCCTCCCAGGCTCGGTCCAAGTCTTTCCCTAACTTATCCCAACAGGGTAGCGTAAGGTTGCCTGACACGGCAAACCAGAGGACAACATAGTCCACCTCCTGGAGGAACTGCAGAGGACAACATAGTCCACCTCCTGGAGGAACTGAGCCAGTACATTATCCTTAAATTTTAATCCTTTGCTACTGAGCAGCTTGTGAGGAGCGGTCTTTACAGAGCAAGACTGAGAGGTTCCCATGGCTACTGTCCGCCCTGGCCGATGACAGTTAAGGCAGAAGCAAGCCAGCAAAGTCACGAGAACCACCTCCACTACTACAACTGTTACGATCCAAAGAGAAACCTCTCCCGGCACAAACACGCTGTCTGCCGTTCGCTTTCACTTTTGCCTGCCTGCAACTGAGAATTTGAAACAATGAAACTTCTTTCAGAGGATTTGAAACAATGGAGTTTCTTTCCCGAAGGACCTTTCAACTGACGGGCCCTCTTACCAGCCTCTCCGATCATCGATCGCCCTGACTGCTGCTGGTTCTGGAACACCACAGGAGTCCCCCAAAATTGAGACTCTTCCGTGCGGGCCACCAAAATGCTCGGGGCCGACACCCTGACCGCCAGGGAAGAAGGACCAGCACACCACTTCCTTCCAGCTACAGTTTACTCAGGAATGACTTGCTTAACGGTTACAGCAGAGTGGCCCTGAGCCCCACCAGGAGTCTGACTATATACCTTTCGTAGGACCGCCCATGAGCCCATACCACGTTTCACACAGTCATAGGCTACTAGGCATTGACGTAGAATCAGGCCACTGGTGGACACGCCCCCAGGTCCAAACGGCTTTTACTCCAACGGCTCCAGCTGGCCAGTGCGATCTTTAAGGCACGGCAACACAACAGCACACTCGCCCAAGTCCAGCTTCAGGTTGGGGTGTAAGGTCTTTATCTGGGGCTTGGGGAAGGAGCCTCTCTGCAGTTCTCTGGTGGCCCCTCAGACTCAGTCAGCTTTCAATTCATACACTACTGCAGCCTACATTGCTGCTCCAGGCATGTATTCAGGGGTGGGTAGGTTGGGATAGGACAGTTAACTTCTATCTCAGGTTAGCTGAGTTCTAATCGATATGATAGGTACCAATTTGTTGCAGTGAGTCTCCAATCCAAATAAGCCCAAGCAATGAAAATACAACTCAATTAATATGAATATAAGCTGTGCACCAAGATTGGGTAGTTCTACCACTACTCTACTATGTTCTCCAGCTATGAGATCCCTTATAACTTGCGGTTTCTCTAGGTCATGAGCTTCTGCTCGATTTTCCTTTCACCTACTCTTCTTCAGTTTTCCTCTTACTCCTTCCTCCTCTCTTCTCCCATTCCCCCTTTCTCTCCTGCCTCTTTCTCTAAAACTTTTTGCTCCACCTTTCCCTTCCACTGCCCAATCACCGGCTCTAGCTTTTATTTTACAAGTTAAAATGAGAGGTTTATGTAAAGTCACCTGAGTACAAGATTCACTCCCTGCTGCATGAAGCCCTTCTTGGAGAAGTGGAATTAGCATCAAAATACAAACAGCACCAGAGCAATCCACAACAAGGTGGAGCATTGGGAATCCTGTTGAAGAGGGGGAAGAAAGACTTCAGGGAACCTTCTTGGGTCTGATCATGCCTTCTGCATATATGTTAAAATCATGTACTTGTGTCTTCTTGTGGGACTCCTAATAGTTGGAACAGTGCTTGTCTCTGACTTTTTTGACTGCTTTTGGGACCCATACTCAATTGCCCTATCTGGCCTTAATATAAGGGGAAGTTCCTAGTCTTATAGCAACTTAAAATGCTGTTTCAATTTGGAAGTATATATCCATGGAAGTCATGCCTTTTTAAAAATGAAAACAGAGGAGTGGATTCGGGGAAATAAGAGGGAGCAGGAAGGAACTAGGAGGAGAGGAGGAAGGGGAAAGTGTAATCAGGATGGAATGTATAAAAGAATAAATAAGTATATTAAAAATTATTTTGTTCTTACTTTATAACTATAATTTTGCTATTATAAACATAATATAAATATCTGAATAATTTTAAAGAAAATAATATTTGGCATAAAAAACAGATGATCAAGGATATAATAAAGTGATATTTCAAAAATATTTCAAAGTCCTCATTAATATTTCAAAGTTCACTGTTAATAAATGAATCAAAACACAAGAATAAAATGTTTTCATCAATCAGATTTACAGCAGGGAAAGTTGATGAGCCTTGCTTTCTGTAATGTTTCCACAGGAAATGAAGTCAATTATGCATTATTTGGTAGAATAGTGATGAAAACCTTCTGTAGGGCAGTTAGATATTCTGTATTAGAATTTAAATAAATATGTAGGGCCTGAAAGATGTTTCAGTGGACAAAGTTGCTTGCTGCCTAGAATGAAAGCCTGGATTCATTCCCCAGGAGCAACATAGTAGAGGTAGAGAACTAACTACTAAAAGGTACTAACTTTGCATATGTGGGCATACACGCCTCCACATAATTAATTCATTAATTGATTAATCTTTAAAATAAACAATCTTTTTGTCCAAGAAAGACCATATCCAACTGTATGAATCTGATAATGATACATTCTTCAGATTGTTCATGAAAATTTTGTATATACTAGCCAAAGTTAAAAAAAGTAAACCTAACCCATAATTGAAATTCATAAACATATACACATACATTCCATATTACTCTGTAAAACCACTTAAATTGTTATTCGCTGAAAATATTCACAGTGAATTGTAGAAGAAAAATATAAGGCATACAATGGTCCTCCACAGACAAATATAGTTGTGCAATTTCACATGTGCCCATAAGTATCGAGATTGTGAGATACAAACATGATGTAAAAAATGTTAAAAAATGCTGTTGTTGTTTTTAACTTCTTTCAATTTTGCTCATTTGTTGTCATTTGATCAGACATAATATTTATAATGTTTATAATGAGTCAAATTATTTTCATTTAAAGTAAAAATGTAGCTGTATTGAAGGACTTTTAAAAACATCATTTGGACTATTTTTTATTGGTTATTTTACTTCTTTACATTTCAAATGTTGTCCCCCTTCCAAGTTTCCCCTCTGCAAATCCCCTATCCCATCGCCACTCCCCCTGCCTATATGAGGGTTCTCCCCCACCCACTCACCCACACTTGACTCTTTGCCCTGGCATTCTCCTACAATGAGGCATCAAGCCTTCACAGGATCAAGGGCCTTTCCTCTCATTGATGCCTGACAAGGCCATCCTCTGCTACATATGCTGCTGGAGCTATGAGTCCCTCCATGTGCACTTGTTCTTTCTATGGTGATACAATCCCCTTCAGCTCCTTCAGTCCTTCCTCTAATTCTTCCCTTGGGGCCCCATGCTCAGTCCGATGACTGTGAGCATTTGCATCTGTATTGGTCAGGCTCTGGCAGAGTCTTTCAAGGGACAGCTATACTGGGATCCTGTTAGTAAGTGCTTCTTGGCATAAGCAATAGTGTCTGGGTTTGGAGTCTGCAAATGGGATAGATTCCTAGGTGGGGCACTCTCTGGATGGCTTTGCCTTCAGTCTCTGCTCTACCCTTAGTCCCTGTATTTTCTTTAGACAGAAAATATTCTGGGTTAAAATTTTTGAGACAGGTGGGTGGCCCTCAACTGGGGGCTGTGGCTATCCACTGGGTATGGTCTCTATAGTTTCTGTCTTCCCTCTGTTGGGTATTTTGGCTAATATGTCATCCCCATTGGGGCATGGAGACTTCTTGCTTTCCTGGCATCTGGGGCATTCTAGTGGCTACCTCCAGTTCCCCGTCTTGCACTCCTACATACTTCCATTCAATTTCTTGACCCTGTACTTCTCCCCCTCTCTCCTCCCACACCTGATCCTGTACTCCTTTTATCCTTCCACACCTCTTCCCTCCCATAATTATTTTGTTCCCCCTTCTACATAAGACTGAAGCATCCACATGTTGGTCTTCCTTCTTGAGGTTAACATGGTCTGTGAGTTGTACTGTGAGTATTTTAAGTTTTGAGGTTAATATCCACTTATCAGTGAATACATATCATGTGTGTTTCTTATGTGACTGGGTTATCTCACTCAGGATGGTATTTTCTAGTTCCATCTACTTGCCTAAGAAATGTTTGTAACAGCTGAGTAGTACTCCATTGCGTAAATGTACCACATTTTCTGTATCCAGTCCTCTGTTGAGGGTCATCTGGGTTCTTACCAGTTTCTGGCTATTATAAATAAGACTGCTGTGAACATAGTTGAGCATGTGTCCTTGTTATATGTTGGAGCATCTTTTAAGTATATGCCCAGGAGTGGTATAGCTGGGTCCTTGTGGGGTAAAAAGTGGGGTCCCAAGTCTAGCCCACCACAGAGCTAGGACTGCTCATGAAGGCAGATGCTGGAAGTTTGACTACACACATCCCATGATGCCACAGGATGGGTGTCAGGCTGTGAGAAGCCACAGGATCTCTCTCCATGCATGGGACAGGCACAGTCTGGGATTCCCCTCAGAACTGCTAGAATTGGCTTGGGGTCCCTAGGACTGCATGGAGGCTGAGGAAAACAGGTTCTCACGGTCTCCAAGATCCCAGACACTGCTGTATGCTGCAGACGAGCTGAGAAAGAAGTGTGGGCCTGCTGGTGGACTCTGGCCTGGACCCGAGGGAAAAGGGGAGGAGGGAGCTCTGGCTGATTACCTCTGGGGGGAGAGTCCTTGCTTGCTCAGGTGGTAGCTTGGTTTGGTGGAAGCTTTGTCTGGGATGCAGGGAGGTTAGACCTGTGGCTAATTAGGAGAAGACCTGTTCCATTGCTCCAGGAGGGTGGATCCAATGAGAAGAAGCAGTCCATGGTTTTAGGCATTTATTGTAGAAAGGCAGAGAGAGAGGGAGAAGAGTAGAGAAGTAGAGGCCAGCCATGGCCACATAGAGAGAGGGGAGAAGGGAGGAGGAGCAGGAGGGCAAGAGGCAAGAGTAAGAGAGTAAGAGCAAGAGGGTAAGAGAGTAAGAGAGAGAGGAGGGCACAAACAGCCCCTTTTATAGTGGACCCCCTAACCTGGCTGTTGCCCGGTAACTGTGGGGGTGGATTCCAGACAGAATACCAGGAACTTGGGCTATTGCCTACATGACTGATGGCAGCATACCTCTCTGCGGGGGTAGGAGTAGGGTGGGGGGTGGGAGTAGGGTGGGGGGTGGGAGTAGGGGTGGTGATATGTGTGGCCAAACACCTGCCCTTCCTTAAGGTCAACAAGGTTCATGGCCTGTGCTGAACCAGGGACCAGGCTAGCCTGTCTGTGCACAGCTCACTGCCCCATAGGTCCTCAAGTAGTACTATGTCAAATTTTCTGAGGAACCTTCAGACTGATTTCCAGAGTGGTTGTACCAGCTTGTATTCCTAGTAGCAATGGAAGAGTGTTCCTCTTTCTCCACATCCTCATCAGCATCTGCTGTCACTTGAGTTTTTGATCTTAGCCATTCTGGTTGGTGTGAGGTGGAATCTCAGGTTTGTTTTGATTTGCATTTTCCTGATGACTAAGGATTTTGAACATTTGTTTAGGTGCTTCTCAGCAATTTGATATTCCTCAATTGAGAATTCTTTGTTTAGCTCTGTATCCCATTTTTAATAGGGTTAGTTGCTTCTCTTTCAAATCTTAGACACAATTTAGAAACTGGTAAAAATTTGTATTAGGCCATAAATGCTACTTCCTGGGTTAGTGTATAATTGGTTCCTAAGGATTTCAAGAAAATATGACCTGTCATAAATACCAAATGTATTCCATAATCTGCCAGTGATGAGCATCAAAAATGGATTCTGATTTGCCTGTCACTATCATGAAAAGTAAGATAGAAAGATTAGTTCATGTTTAACTTCAGACATCTGATACCAGTAGAACACTATCCATCTCCCAGATCATTGTGGCTCTCCCTCAGCCCAATTTCAGGCTTGATTCCTTTAAAAAAAACTTAACAGTTTCCAGCATTTGGTCTTTTTCAAATTTTCAAGACATAAGCTTTTAGGAAAATGAGATATAGTCTCCCTTTAGTGCCTTTGCTTTTCCTGAAGGAACAGAGCATTTTTTAACATATGGAATTTTATGGTTATCATCTGTCACTTTAGGCTTTTAACAACAAATTGACCCCCTATTTTGGAAAATTTTCAGTCTTTCTGTGATTGTGATGCATTGGAGAATTTTAAAAAATAATTTTCTAAATTTGAACAAACTGAAAAGTAATAAATAAACCTCTTGAATTAGAAAAGATGATCTAGCTATTAACTCTAGAGATAAAAATGAATAAATAAGTAAATAGTACCTGAGATAAGTGACATAGCTCTCTGAGTAGTAAATAATGCTATAAATAAAACATTGGATATGAGCTATATGAGAAGTGATTGGTACTGAGGCTAGGGAAACATAATAAGCATACCCAGATTAATTTTAAATAGGTATTGCTTTCAGTCTCCACCACTTCAGCAGCAGTTAAAGAGCACTGAACCACACCCCACTCTACAGCTCTGCCTGCCTCTTAGGATGCCTGCTCAAACCCAAATAGAGACAATGTTAGAGATGAAAAACCTTGGAAAGAAAACAAGAACTTTTGCAAGCATCATGGAAGAAAGAATGTCAGGAGTAGAAGATATCATACATCAAATAAAATGCCAAATCTTAAATATTCTTAACTCAAAATGTCCAGGAAATTTGGGACACTATGAAAAGGCCAAACCTAAGAATAATCAGAATAGAAGAGAGTGAAGGCTCCCAGCTCAAAGGGCCAGAAAACATCTTCAATAAAATCATGAAAGAAAACATCTCTAACCTAAAGAAAGACATAGTTATAAATGTACAAGAAGCTTACAGAACACTAAATACATTGGACCAGAAAAGAAAATCCTTCCACCATATATTAATCAAAACACTAAATCTACAGAACAAAGAATATTAAAAATTACAAGGGCAAAATACCAAGTATCATAGAAAGACAGTTCTATTGAATTATATCTTGCTTCTCAACAGAAGATCCTGGACAAATGTCTTGCAGACACTAAGAGACCACAGATATCAACCCAGACTATCACACCCAGCAACACTTTCAGTCACTACAGATTGAGAAACAAAGATATACCATGACAAAAACGAATTTGAACAATATCTTTCTACTAATACAGACCTATAGAGGACACTAGAAGGCCATCCCAAATACAAGTAGGGTAACTACATGTAAGAAAGCACAAGAAATTAGTCATCTCATAACAAGCCTAGAAGAAGAGAAAAACACACACACACACACACACACACACACACACACACACTCAGAGTAACATCAAAATAACGAACTAAAAATCATAGGTCATTAATAGCTCTCAATATCAATGGACTCAAGTCACCAATAAAAAGACACATAATAAAAAAACTGAATAAGTAAACAGGTTCTATCATTTTGCTTCATAAAAGAAACACACCTCAGAAGAAAGATAGACATTACCTCAGAGTAAAGGGCTAGGAAAAGGTTGTCCAAGTAAACAGACCCAAGAAACAAGCTGAAGTAGCCATTCTAATAGGTAATTAAATAGATTTCAACCAAGAGTCATCAAAAGAGATGACACATACTCACCAAAGGAAAAATTCAACAAGATGACCTCTCAATTCTGAACATCTATGCATCAAATACAAGGGCACCCATATTCATGAAAGAAACTTTACAAAAACTCAAATCACACATTCAACCCAATAATTGTGGGGGAGTTCAACACACCTCACTGATCAATGAATAGGTCATCAAAACAGAAAATAAACACAAAAACAAAGAAACTAACAGACATTATAAACCAAATGGATTTAACAGATATCTACAGAATCTTTTACCCCAAAACAAAAGAATATACCTGCTCAGCATGTCACGGAACCTTCTCAAAAATTGAACACATAATCAGACATAAAGCAACACTTACTAAATATATGAAGATTGAAATAACTCCTTGCATTCTATCAGATCACCAAAGATTAAGTCTAGACTTCCACAACAACAGAAACAACAGAAAGCCCACATACACATGAACACTGAACAACTCTGTCAATGATAAGTTGGTCAGGGAATAAAATAAGGAGATAAATTAAAGACTTTCTAGAATTCAATGAAAATGAAGGCACAACATGCTCAAACATATGGAACACAATGAAAGCAGTACTAAGAGGAAAATTCATAGCACTAAGTGCCATCATAAAGAAATGGGAAAGATCTCATATTGCTACTTAAAAGCACACCTAACATTTCTCAAAGAAAAAGAAGCAAAAACACCCAAGAAGAATAGATGGTAGGAAATATTTCAATATTTCAGGGCTGAAATGAATCAATTAGAAAAGAAAAGAACAATATAAAGAATCAACAAAATCAAGACCTGTTATTTGAAAAGCTAAACAAACCCTTAACTAAACTAATGAAGAGACAGAGAAACTACCCAAATTAACAAAATCAGAAATCAAAAGAGAGATATAACAAGAGAAACTGAAAAAAATCATTAGGTCTTAACTTCAAAAGCCTTTACTCCACAAATCTGGAAAATCTAAGTGGATGAGATTCTAGACAGATATCACGAATGAAATTTAAATCAAGATCAGGTAAACTATCTAAAGAATGCCATAACCCCCAAGAAACTATGAGCATTCACTAAAAGTCTCCCAAACAAAAAAAAGCCCAAGGCCAGATGATTTTAATGCAGATTTATACCAATTATTCAAAGCAGAGCTAACACCAAGACTCCTCAAACTATTCCACAAAACAGAAACAGAAAGAACACTACCTAATTAATGCTATGAGGCTACAGTTAACCTGGTACCTAAACTACATGAAGACCCAATGATGAAAGAGAACTTCAGTCCAGTTTTTTATATGAACATCAATGCAAATACTCAATAAAATTCTTTAAACTGATTCCAAGAGTGAATCAAAGAAATTATTCACTATCACCCACCAATGGAGGGATGGCTCAATATATGAAAACCCATCAACATAATCTACCATATAAACAAACTGAAAGAAAAAAAACCACATGATCATCTCCTCAGATGCTGAAAAACTCTTTGATAAAATCAAACATCTTTCATGTTAAAATCCTTGGTGAGATTGGAGATACAAGGCCATACCTAAACATAATCAAAGCAACATACAGCAAGCCAATATCAAATTAAATACAGAGAAACCTAAAGTAATTTCAATAAAATCAGGGACAAGACAAGGCTGCTCACTCTCTCCCTATTTATTCAATATAGTAATTGAAAATTCTAGCTAGATCAATAAGGCAACAAAAGGAAATCAATGGGATACAAATTAGAAAAGAAGAAGTCAAAGTATCACTATTTACAGATGATTTGAAAGTATACATAGAGGACCCACAAAATTCTACCAGAGTACTACAAGGAAGCTGATAAACACCTTCATAAAAAATGGCTGGGTATAAAATTAACTCAAAGAAATCAATAACCCCACCTTTTTACAAGTGATAAATGGGCTGAAAAAGAAATTAAGGAAACAACACACTTCACAATAGTCACAAATAGTATAAAATATCTTGGTTGTAACTCTAACCAAGCAAGTATAAAATCTGACAAGAACTTCCAGACCCTATGAAAGAAATTGAAGAACATATCAGAAGATGAGAAGAGCCCCCATGTTCATAATCTGTAAGATTAACACAGTGAAAATGACCATCTTACCAAAATCAATCTAAAAATTTAATGCAATCCTTATCAAAATTCCAATATCACTTTTTTTCATAGACCTTGAAAGAGCAATTCTATATGGAAAAAGAGAAAACCCAGGATAGCCAAAACAATCCTGAAAAATATAAGAGACTCTGGAGGACTCACCATCCCTGACCACAAGCTGTACTATAGAGCAATAGTGATAAAAATTGTATGATATTGGTGAGGGTTCATCAGTGGAATAGAATTGGGGTTCCAGAAATAAATCCACACAACTATGAATGCTTAATTTTCAACATAAAGTCAAAAACCATACAATGGTAAAAAGAAAGCATCTTCAACAAATAGTGCTGGTCTAACTGGATGTCTGCAAGTAGAAGAATGAAAACAGACCCATATTTATCATCCTGCACAAATTAATGTCTAAGTGGATCAAAAATTTCAACAGAAACCAGACACATTAAATCTAATAGAAGAGAAAGTGGGAAATACCCTTGAATACATTGGTACAGGAAAGAATTTCTTAAACAGAACACTAATGTCTCAGGCTCTACAATCAATAGTTGATAAATGGGACCTCATGAAACTTAAAAATTTCTGTAAGGCGAAAGACTCTGTCAATGAGACAAAACAGCAGCCCACAGATTGGGAAAAGATCTTCAGTGATCCTACATCTGACAAGAGAAACTATATATCAGAAAAAAACTCAAGATGTTATACTCCAGCAAACCAAATAACCCAATTAAAAAAAAATAGCTAAACAGAATTCTCAACAGAGAAAACTCAAATATCCAAGAAGCACTTAAAGAAATGATCATTGTCCTTAGCTATCAGGGAAATTCAAATCAAAATGACCCTGATATTCCATCTTACACCAATAAAAATTGCTAAGATCAAAAACTCAAGTGACAGCACATGCTGGTGAGGATGTGGATCTAGAGGAACACTCCTCCATTGCTGGTGGGATTGCAAACTTGTAAAACTACTCTGGAAATTGAACTGACTATTTCTCAGAAAATTAGAAATTGTGCTACCTGAAGACCCAGCTATACTGCTCCTGGGTTATAACCAAAAGATGTTCCACTATACCACAAGTACATGTGTACCACTATGTTCATAATAGCCAAAAATTGGAAACAACTCATTTGTCCCTGAACTGAAGAATAGATACAGAAAATGTGGTTCATTTACATAGTGGATACAATTCAGTTATTAAAAACAAGAACATAATGAATTTTTCAGGAACTAGAAAATATCCTGAGTGAGGTAACCCAGAAACAAAAGGACATGCATGGGATGTAATCAATTATAAGTGGATATTACCCATGAACTGTCAGACACCCATGATGTACCACCACAGACCTAAAGAAGATAAACAAGCAAAAGGTCCAATCAAGGTTGCTTGAATCTCACTTAGATGGGGGAATAAAATAGTTACAGGGGGGAGAGGAAGGGAAATAACTGGGTGGGAGAAGGGATGGAGAGTGAAGTAGAGGGGGATCAGGTTCAAGTGTGGGGAGACACAAGAGAGAGGGCTAGAAGGCTAAAACAATGAATTGAAATCTGCAGTTGCTAGGGGTAAGAGTGTGGGGAAAATCTCTTTAGAAGTGTCAAAAGTAGTCAATGAGGATGATCTTCCTCTACATACATAAGAGTGAAGTTATGGAACCTGAAAAGACCACCTCTTGTAGCCAGGCAGGACTCTCAGTGGAAGGATAAGGACAACAACCCACACTCAAAACTTTTGACCCAAAATTTGTTCTGTCTAAAAGAAATGCAGGGACAAAGATGGAGCAGAGATTGAGGGAATAGCCAACCAATAATAGGCCCAATTTGAGACTCATCCCATGGGCAGGCACCTATCCATGACATTATTAATGATAGTCTGTTGTGCATACAGACAGAAGCCTAGCATAACTGTCCTTTGAGAAGCTTGACCCAGCACCTGACTTAAACAGATGCAGATATCCACAGACAAACAGTGGACAGAGGTTGGGGACTTTTTTTCAGTCCAAATGTATCCCCACTTCCTGGTCACTCCTCCAAAGTTCTTTGTAGAGAGCCACACTAAGCCGGCAGCCTCCATTACAAGATGGCGCCGGCATCCGGTTTCTTCTTCCCTTAGCACATAGTCTGCGCATGTGCCTAGGGCCAGAGCGCGCTAAGTCTCAGCCCATCTGCGCATGTGCTAGGGCCAAAACGTGCCAAGTCACAGCCTATCCCGAGGCGTCTCATGAGGTAATGAGCAAACAGCCAATCAGAGATGAACACGCCACTCCAGGGTGTATATAAACGGTGCTTTGTTCGAGGTTCGCTCTCTCCTCGCCACATGGTAATAAAGGTTTGCTGTGGAAGGATCCTGTGTGTGTGTCCGTGTATTCCTGCCGGCGGGAAGATATCGCGGACCACACGTGGTGCCAGAAACCCGGGAATTCACCATCACTGGCATCACC